>JASDQU010103047.1:143178-173310 GCA_032191745.1 Picea mariana
GAGGATCGATTTTGGATTAGTCTCTCAAGTAGATTGAGGTGTTTTTAGAACTCTTTGAGACAATGCACTCTATTATTGAGAAGGTCTTTTTGAAATGTAAAATATAAGATAAATTCTTTTAATGGTCTTGTGATACACCAAGTGTATGTAAAATGTAACTTTCTCTTCTTTATAGGTGGAAATTAGGTTTTTCTTATAAAAAATAATAAAAAGTAAATTATAAATAAATAAATTCAATTTATTTTATAAAAAAATTTCCAAAATTCAAAGAAAACTTTACATTACAAATAATTCCAAAAATATTAAATTTCTCCTCTTATTAAGTCACTCGCTGCCACAACCATTCAATCATGCTCTTTTATTGTGGCATTTGTATAATGTCAAGGACATTTTTTTGTTAGTTTATATTTAAATCACACAATTGTTTTTCACAGTAGCACAATTTTTTCCTCTATGAAACTGGCTTCTAAACATTTTTTTATTATATCAGTGGAATCAGTAATTTGGCAAGCCTTTTCTAGATGCCACTTGAGATAGAGCCTATTTGTTACCACTATATCCGTTGGAGAAATTTCACACCCCACAAGAACAACTCTCGATTAAGGGAGGAATTCAAACCTGATTCGAGCCACCCCATATTTCTTAGTTGGACACCTTACGGTATGGGACGACTACTAGTCAACCAAATCCTTGCGAGAAAAAACAACTTCTAAACATAACACCATGAATTTGATTTCACAAGGACACTATGATATAAATTATGTATGTAATAGATCTATAACTTTATAGATCATCCACTCCATGGCATAGTTCCTTCACTCATAACATCTGTTTCTCCTCCCCTAAGCTCTCATAACTCACTATGACTTCAAATATTCCCTACCATAACATCGTATCTTCCCTTAATGTTTCATTTGATAATCATTTCATCACTTATGTCATGAAAAGGGTTATACAAATGATGGGGTAGGGACAAGTATGGAATGGGAAGGGACTAATATCTATATGGAATAAAGGTACCAATATATGGCACCTTTCTTTTGTGGTGTGGAAATGTCTAATCATTCTAAGAGTTGCTAAAGTGGACTATTGACCACTATCAAGGTTAGTCAGAGGAGGAAAGAGTGATGCTTCATTATTCTCTCACTTATATTTAAGAAATGAGCTAGCTAGAAGGTATGACCCTTTATTTCTACCCTTCAAAGAGATAGAAGGTCCCCTAGCCAGTAGACAGGACCTTTCAAACCTATGAAGTATTTAGTTAATTGGTCGGTTTAGTTGGTGTTTTCTAAGTCATAGGGATGCAATCAAATTTTTGTTCCTTTATGGGCATGTTTCAAGAACGTTGAAAATCAATTCCAATTGAAAAATTACTCCATCTTTTTAACCAATTATTTCTTTATTAGTAAATCTTGGTGTGATTATTGGCGACAACTAGAGCAAGATAAATATTAATTAATTTATTGATCTGAGAAGATGATTAAAAAAAACACAAGATAATTACATGCAAAACAAAGATTACTGGCTTTCCCCAAGAATGGAATGGATAACCCTCCCCATATTCAGGTGAGAAATTTAGTTAGTTTCCCTCACCCTTGACCTCCCTCTAGTTAGACAAATGATTTAATTCTATATTGGATGATTCAATCGACCTCCAAAGAAAGAATTAGCAATGCTCAAGAGACAATTGGACCAATTTTAGAGATATCTAGGTGGGATTAGATACATGACAAGATTATCTAATATTGTGATATTTACCAATCAATAAGAAGAATCCATTGCTCTCAGAGAATGTAGAACTTTGGGTATTCCAACAATTTACTTAGTTGATATAGATTGTGATCTAGATATCATGGATATCCCAATTCCAACCAATGATAATGATATAGGTAGAGTGTTAATAAAATTATATAATTAATTAACTAATTATTTATATATTTTCTATATATAAAGAAAAATTTGGTGGGATTCTCTTATGTTGCTTTTAATGTCCACATAGAGGGTAGAATTTGGTAATGTAACATGACTTAGTAATACTAGTCAAATACCTCATAAAGAACCCACATTGAAACAATATGTTCGAATTGATTGAGCTAACTCACACACACACACACACACATTCTTTCAAGGAGAACCTCAGAGGGAGACCCAAGGGACGTTTCTCCATATTCGCGGATGTCATTGTAGGTTTTAAACCATTCAAATGAATAAATGAATATATATTATTAATCAAAACATAAACTAAACAATAACACACACACACACATAGTACACATATATTTACCCTAGAAACCCCTAACCATGAAAAAAACAAAACTTAGAGTTGCTCTCCTTTATTCTTCATTATATCAACTTCACCATTCACAATAAAATATTTAGGTATTCTAAAACATTCAAAATCCTAATTAGTTAAATTCAATTAAATGACAACCATAATCCTTTAACTGGGATTATATATAATGGGCCAAAACAAATAGCTGAAAAAATTCAAAATAAACCAAAAATGAACTAAAAAATGTTATCCTCCAAATCCCCAATGGAAGCCACACTTGCGCCTGCCCCACCCCCACTTCCCTGGGGGGCGATGTGAACCACACAAATATATGAAGACCCTTTTTGTATATGTACAATTTTCCTTCTATGTTTTTGACATGTACATACTTAAAAATCCAACTGTATGGGAACACAATACTTGCATAGGGAACATAAGACATGTCATGTAGTGATCATTAACCCTTAAACTTGAACAAAAAACAAGTATTTAGAGAATATAAAAGTAGACATTGAAATACAAATGAGATGAAATATGTGAAATATACCCTTTTATTGATGATTATCAAAGAAAGAAAGCAAGTTCACTTTCCTCTTAAGGTGGGGTGGCCTCTCACTGAATATAGATTCAATTACAAAACTACTTGACTAAAAACATTCCATAAACTCCTAGCTCTATAAATAGATTCCCAATAGAAAAACTATAACTACTTGTGGTCCCATCATTAATGAATACCAACTACCTAATGGTCCTTATTTGATAAAGAGGACCCTTTTACATTAAATAACTATCCATTAAGTATCTAATGGGCCTCATTCAAATAAGATGGTTGCATACATTAATTGACTAACTACAAAGTACCCTAAAGTAGGGAGGTTAGGGTAGGGTCCTAACATGCCTCGCCCCTTCAAAAGTAATATTTCCTCAAGGTTGGAGGTGTGGAAATTGTTGTAGAATCAATGTTCATTCCCATGTGGCATCTTCTACTTACATATCTTTCCATTAGATCACTACTTCTCAAGCCATGCATTGACACAATTGATGCTCTTTGGTAGATAATATTACTTCAGGTTGGAGCCAAATCAAACCTTATTCATCAATTTCTAATAGGCTAGTTTTCACTTTGCAATTTGATCCCACTACCCTTTTCAAACAAGACACATGAAAGACTAGGTCAATTTTGGAGTGGGATGAAAGAGTCAATTCATAGGAAACTTGTGAAGTGCATTGGGTGATGTTATAGGTTCCATGTATGATCTAAATTGTATCTATATATTATTTTTCATTTATATTGATTCTTTAAGAGTGGAAAAATTGGAGGAATCATCTTGCAGGGTCATTTTAATGGTAGGTCCCAATTTGGAAAATTGGAGTTTGAAACCTTCTAGAGCCATTTTGAGGCATCAAACAACATTTTTTGGGGTCAAAAATTTCCTAGATTTATCTTGGACCCTTGACGTTGAAATCATATGAAAACTTTATGCATCCTATAAGTTGACCTATTGTGTTGACCACCATGGTACGAGAGGATTCCATGTCATTCCCTGTTACTCAGTAATATGGGGATAGCCACATGTGGAATTTCAAGAAGATTACATAAGGTCCAAAACCTTATCACAATTGAGGGTTAAGAAAATCATAACCATACCCCTAGAGGATATCCAACTATGTTAAATATCGGGTCAATATGAGGAGAAGGGGTTCCATTTTTTAGCATTGTATTTGTTCCATGTTTTTTTTTTTCTACTGGGGAAATCAACAACTAGTCGGGCACGTACTCGCATGAAACGTGGTCATGTTATCTTAATTCTACCATTTATAAACTTAGGCATTCCAAAATGGCCCCTCACACGACATAGAAGGCTATTTGAGGGTTTCAAATCAGTGACTTCACATAACAGAGTGACTTAAAAGTACACTCCATCACTTAATCTTCTACACCCCAGGGGCACATTTGTTCCATAGTTGAGCAGAGTACTTATGAGTGGTATTTTTAGAGCATAATAGATGAGGAGAGATTCAGTAGTACCCATACATGCCATAGTGTCAAAGAAAACTCTATAGAGAGTTCCTTTTTCTTTGTACTTTCATTTGAAGAAAAGAGAGCAAAGCAACCTCACTTTCTAGCTGGGTTTTCTCCCATATTGAGTTTCCTAGGTTATACCTTTTGCTTATTTGTGGATGGTTTGTGACTATGTATTTAAGTTCTCTATTTTTTTATTTAAGATATTTCATCCATTTTAAGCAGAAAACTAGTAGTTAAAGAATCTGAGATCTAAAGGAAATTAACCTTCACATTAAAGATTTCAATATTTTATTAGATCTGTTGTGATGAACTATCCATTGGAATATCCACGACACTTTAAAAATCATATTGGTATCAGAGCAATTTTTCTTGGGGTATTGTTGTCTACAAATATTTTTCTTAAAATTTATTATTATTATTTATTATTACATTATATTTTATTATTATTGTGGCTTTATTAATTATTTATTATGTATATAGCATTTCCCTTCCCTTAAAATTGCTTTGTCCTCAAAGAAAAGGTAATAAAGGATACAACTATGAAAATTTTCTTGTCTTTCTTGGGATGGTCGTTGCTCCCATTCTGCTATTTCAATATCCATTATTTTCAATTCAGGTATCTTATTCATACTCTCATCAATGAGAAGGATACTATCATTGACAAGAAAGTTCACATACACTCCCTTTTTGTGTATTTTTGCAACCCTTATCCATGCCTTATGATGACTAGTAACCTACCACATATACTCTAGCAGTTCTGCAATATTATGACATATGTTGAACTTATCATAGAACTAAGTATGTGACCAAGTGAATTCAATTTCCACATAAATCTTCTTAAGGTTAATTACAATATACTCTTGGGAAAGGTGATGTCCTTCAAAATGAGTAACCATTTCTGGTAAATTAATTTTGTCTCGCATCCACGCATTCAAAAAATATACCATCCCTACCCTCAAATAAGGGTTCTTGGAATAGAGTGGAATTGCCTTGGAGTAGAGTGGACTTTTCATAAACATGATAATAAAATTCATGAAAACATACAACACAACACCATCTAAACACCTTGGAATCCGAGAGGTAATAAGTAAAATCTCCATTGAATTATCCAACAACTCCACTATATCTCATACAACCCTTTTATGAGAGGTATAATTAGTATGAAGGTACAAGGAACTCACTTGAATAACATCTTTGGCCAATTCTTCCCTAAATCTCAAATTCCTTGGAAAGAATCTAACCACTCTCCATGCCTTCTTAGCAGACATAGATTTCCACTACAAATGGAAACCTGAAACCTCGTTTACTTTCTTCCTTCTCTGGAGGTTCTTGTACTCTATAACATAGAATTTGTTGCATCTGCTCCTTACTTCTAAGAAAATTAATAAAGCAATTGTTGACAGTCTTATGTTCTTGAATAATTTCCTCCTCGTCGGAGAGGTCTTCAACTGTACATGTTTCTTTGTCCATAATTGAATCCATCGTATTGTTATATATATGATGTTTTTGGCCCTTGACCAAGTTTTGAGGAACACTTGGTCATATTTGACCATTTTTGGGACTTTGACAGCTTGTCAAAGATGGAGCGCAACGCAAAGCAAAAATCGTGGAAGCTATACCCCTTTTTGGGTCCTTTTTGGGTTTTTGGGGATAATGGAATGGGAAAGGGATGTCGGTCAGTGGGTTTACCCATGCTTAGGCCCACTTTTGTATGTATATATAGATGTCTAGGCCATATAGAGAAGTAGTGGATGATATATCTATGTGATGTAGGCTAAGTTCCAAGAGTTGAATCTATGTGATCAAGGCTTTGTGCATTTTGTGTAAGACTTGCAGAGCTGAGTGAAAGTCCTTGCGAAAGACTGTAGAAGGCTTTGTGTTGCGGTGCAAGGAAGAAGGATCTGGTGAGCTGCGCAGATATTCTGTCTTGTGCAGAGTAAGGGTTTTGAGAATCTATGTTGTAACTTGATTAACTGAAGCTAACAAATAAGAATACTTTGTGGATGTATCCCTAGGGTGGGGGTGAACCATGGTGATTTCTAAGTGTTATAATCACAGATCTGTGTCCCAGCTAATGTTGCAAACACCTGAGTCTTGCAACCATCCCTGCCTCTACCTCGGGTGAGACTTCATCTGCTTCGCAGGTGTTGCCGAAAGGGTCGGTAGTTTGTGTGTTGTTGTAGCGTTGAACCATGGGTCTACCCATGTGTCAAAAAATGGTTTTGTTGTCGGGACCTAAAACTGTGATTGTCGGAAACTAAGCAGAAGAATCTTCATGCAAAGATTCATCTTGAAATTGTGAAATCTATATGCGTGGATCTATGCCCTAGTGTGTAGTGATCCACTTGATCTGAAAATCTCTGTGCTAAAGAAGGAAGGACATATCTGAAGGAAAGAAGTCAGATCTGCAAGAAAAGAGGTTCATACTGAAGAAAAGAAGTAAGATCTGTAAGCCTTGTGCTCTGATAAAGGTAAGAATAGTTAAAAGTTCTTAGATCTGGAAGCTTTGTGCCCTGTAGAAGTAAAAGAAGTGAATTTATTTTTCTAAAGTATGGATTTAGGCATGCTTGATAGATTTTGTCCTAGCTTGAAAACTAAGGCATTGTTAGATGAAAAAACGTTTGATATGAATAGATATGATAAGTATAATGATAGATATGTTATACCTATGCATAGAAAGAATTTTTGGACTAACCAATGTATGCAATATCCTAGAAAGAAATTTTTGCAGGTTATCCATTATGATCCTAGTGTGCAGTATAAGAAAAGTTGGGGATCATTGAAGAGAAAGAGAGGATTAACTCTTTTTTACAGTTGCAGAAGACCAGGACATATTGCTAAGGAATGCCCTGGGAGAAACCCTAGTTGCCTCTATTATAAGGCTATGGACCATGAAGTATTGGATTGCCCTAGAATGATTGCTAGACTTGAAAAGATGAATATGGAGCAAGAAAACCCTGAAGGAGATCAAGAGACTAAGATTATAGAAGAACCCCAGAAAGAATCAGAGATTATGTTACTGAAAATGAAAGAAACCCTGGATGAACATAAAGATGCCAGTTTGTCAGAGATATTCAAAGAAAAGGAGAAAATCGAAGTAAGAATAGGAGACTTCGACATTGAATGTGGTCTAGATGAGGGAACACAGATGAACATTATGACAGAAAGTACTTGGGAAACCCTAGGAAGGCCTACTATGGTTCCTTCACTAGGAAGAATAGGGTTGTTTAAAGGAAAAATGGTAACCCTATGCGGCAGGATTACCCAGATAGCTATGAGTACCCATGGAGCTTCGACAGAGGAAGAATTCAAAGTTATTAAATTTATTGAGGACCATGCCCCATTTCTAGCTCTGTTAGGCAAGATCTAGATTGAAAAAGACCAGATCTGGAGAAAAGAAGAAAAGGAAACCCTAGAACAGAAGAAGTAAGAACTCATGGAATTTATGACTAGAAAGATTGCCTACTTGATGAAAGAACAAGAGAACATATCTAAGATATTTGACACCAGGGAATTAGATGTTGAAGCTATAAGAGTATTAGAGGAACCACAGAAGACCAAAATACCTAATCCATATGATGAAGGAGTATTACCCTTGGATCTGAAGAAAGAATCTCAGCATCGCGAAGTGACTATGTTGAGAGAAGATAAGGATCAGAATGGAAAAAGGATGATCGAGATGAAGCTCACTGGGAAGAAAGCTAGGAAGCTAAGTAAGAAGAGAGCCAAGATTGAAAAGTTACAGAAGATTCCAGAGGAAATTTCACAGAAGGAAAAAACACAGGAATTGAGCTTCGTCGGGATATCAGAACAACGACATATGACACTTCACTGTGGCAAAGCAATATAGCCATTGGACCGATATGCCCATTCGACTTCTGCCCTGAACGGATAGACAAGCATTAAAGGATCACCACCAAACCGTTGGACCATGCCATAACAAATGGATCAACGTTCATGAAAGATCCATACCCATTGCAAGCAGACCGTTGATGAATTTCGTACTTAGCTCGTCGCGCCGTGCCCGAAGAACACTTTTGTCAACTGAAAAATCAAAGCTCACAGAACTAGTGATTGTCTACAGTGATCATTGCAAGTAGATTGTTCATCCTAGTTCAGTATTTTCAGATCATCGTGACCCCGATTATTTTTCCCGAGTGCGTATGTCCGACGAGCTCACCGAACTTGAGGAATTTGTCATAGAGTTCCTTCTTGATTTAATGACTGAGAGAGTCATGTCGAAAAGAAGAATGTCCACTGGAGTCCAAGAATCTTCGACGGGAGGAATGCAATCCTCCCCATCGACTTCTTGAGCAAGAACATCTTGAGCCAACGTAGAAAGAAGAACTAAGCATAAGGATGAAATAGCACATGCAAAGTTAGTACCATCCATCCTACTAGCTTACATACCCCCTCTTAGTGGTGAGATTAACAGGGACAGTGTCCCTAGAGACTTTGAATACACCCTAGTCACTTCATATCTACCGAAAGGAGTACACACCTACCATGCAGATCAGGACAAGGTTACAACGTTGAAGTTTTGCGACTTCAACCTGGGGGACCGTAAAGTTTACAGCGTGCTCGCCCCGTATAAGTACTTGACGAGAACTAAGGGAAAGAATTCAAAGCTCATCCCTCAGCAATGGATGATGAACCTTGTGCAGTCTACTTTTCTCAACATTATGAAAATACCGCACTTCGGCAGACACCGGGAGGTGAATGCTTGTGTAAAATTGCTGCTAGCAAGTTACCACAGAGGATACTTGTGGTTAGATTGTCGCATAACTGTTGATCTGGCGCTGATCAATAGGATCATTGGGCTTATCATTTAGGTCCCTTATCCCCATGAGTACTATCCTGGAAAGATCGTAGACCGCGCTCTTGCGTAGAATATCAAATAATCCTATGGTGATGTTGAGAAAGGTGCAAGAGGCTACAAGGTAGCTTCTATTAAAAGTGGCACAGTGTGCCTCGCATGCCAACTGATCGCAGGGAATTTGGTATGCAAGAATCGACCAAGAAAAGTATCTGGCTTTGTAGTTGACCTCACAGGAAAGTGAGCAGAGGGATTACAGATGAACTGGGCAAAGTACCTGGTGAATCAACTAGATATTGACTGTAGAGAAGCCCAGGATCAGAGGCATGAATTCCATTTCAGCTGGATCCTCATACTGATCTCATTTATTGCATGGGAGCTACCGGAAGGTGCAACCTTCCCGGACCTTGATCCCTTTGAGCCACTAGTTGCGAAGTACGAGGGTCTCTACTTGCAAAAAATTGTGAGCGCGCTGACCATCCTTTGAGCCGCCATCGCACTTATGAGAGCAATACATTCAAGAAGAGATGGACATAAGAAAAGAATAAAACACAGAGGCTGAGTCCTCGCATCCAAAAGAATCTCAGGTCTGGATACCTGGAAAATGCATCCCCCAAGCCCCGGTTGCGCCCAAGTACATCATCAAAACCACCAGGATAGGGGAGCATACACAATTCATGCAAGACCATGCACTCATAGGAAAATTCCTAGGTCTCTGGCCCAGAGAAAAAGAACTAACTTATTGGATCAAGGTGTGGTGGAACCCCAAGGGAGACTATGAGCTTCAGTTGAGCTCCAAAGGTTTCTTTACAATAATATTCTACAACCTGGAGGACAAGGACAATATCTTTGAAGGTGGACCATATTTCTACAACTCGGCTAGCCTCTACCTACGTTTCTGGACAGACCGCTTTTGCCCAAAAAAGGATAGAGTAAATTTTACTGGGCATAGGCAACACTCTGGGTAAATATTTTAAATCTTCTAAAGTTACCAAACAAATAAAATACACCTCTTATGCTAGGATATGTGTCTATATGAACATCTCCAAATATCTGCCAGACACGATTACTTTAGAATACCAAGATGAGGAATGGGCCCAAACCATAGACTATGAACACATCCTTTTCAGATGTCGAAAATGCCATTAACATGGACACATTTTCAGATACTTCCCTCACAATTCCCCTCCCAAGAAGGAAGCTGAAGAGAAACCAAAGGAAGGATTTACTCAGGTTCAAAATTGAAGGAGACAAGCACAGAAGAATCCCACAACCATCAACGGAAAAAACAACCCAACTAATAACTCTTTTGAAGCCCTCAACCACCTCCCAGAAGCAGAAGAGGTGGAAAACCCCCACAAGACCGTGGGGAACTATCCCAACAAGTATAAGGAAGATCACTTGGAACAAAAGCATCAAACCCTAGCAAACCAATAAGATCCAGAGACTCACCCAATCTCAGGGAAAGAACCAGAAAGACAGGAATATACAATCATGGAAATGGATAAGTAGGACCTAGCATAAATCGACCTAGACATGTTAGAAGAAGCACTCAACAAGAAGGATCTCCAAACCCTACCAGAGGAACAACTCAGGAAATTCCACAAACTATTTCTGAACTCATCAGCAGGAGCTACATCAAAGTTGGGGATCAACATCGACCCAAACAAAGATCCAAGAGAACACCCAAAAGAAAAAAAACGAAGGGGCAGAAAACTGGCTCATCAGCTAATAAAGGAGGCAAGAAACTATATGATCAACTTGAGATAGATTCACAGGCTCTCAGAGAGCTCCTTTTCCCACCCACAAAATTGTTAACTATGAAGATCCTCACCTGGAATATCAGAGTCCTAAATGGAAGATCCAAACAAAGGATTCTTCAAAACTGCATCAAAATGGAAGACCCTGATATATTCCTGATTCAAGAGACAAAATGTATAGGGAAAACTACAGAAGATATCATCAAAATATGTTTCCACAACTACGAATCCTATCAAATAGACTCAAAAAGGGATTCAGAAGGCCTGGCCATCTTTTGGAATCTCACTACAGTCATCCTCGATCAGAGCCTCTCCACTCCATGCACCATCACAGTGCACTACAGATCCATTCGTTCGAACAAGAAAGGAATGATCACAAATGTCTATGGTCTGCAGATCATCCAAGACAAAGACCTATTTCTTCAGAGCTTGGCTTATTTAGGCTCCTTAGCGAAGGGAAAGCGATGGATAATAGGCGGTGACTTCAACATGATTCTTACACTGGAGGAAAAGCGAGGGGGCAAAAAGCACCTGGAGAAGGATAGTGCTAAATTCCAGGAACTCATAGAGAACCTCAGACTGGTAGACATTGAGAATAGAAATGGCACCTACACCTGGACCAACAAAAGATCAAGAAACCACCAAATAGCTTGCAGGTTTGATCACTTCCTCATCTTAGAAAATCTCCTCTTGGAAGGCCCCCTAGTAGATTTCAACATCCTCCCGAAGGTAGGCTCAGACCACTGGTCAGTTCAGCTCTGGGTTGACACTATTTCCACCCCCAATATTAAACCCTTCATATTTGAAAAATGTTGGCTCTCCCATCCATATTTCCAGGAGTTGGCCCGTCACTGGTGGAGCACTATGGAAACACAGATGGGCACCAAAATGTACTGCTTCCAGGAAAAAATCAAACACTTCAAACACCATGTACGCAAATGGAACAAAGAGGTCTTTGGGAACATTTTTCAGGAGAGGAAATTACTAGAACAAAAACTTGAGAACCTCCAAGAACAATTCATTCAAGCAGGATACACAATCACCCAGCAGCAGGAAGAAAATGAACTCAAAAGGAAACTAGAAGAAAGGCACAAGCAAGAAGAGATCCTGTGGAGATAGAAATCTATGGTTCATTAGCTCAACGAAGGAGAGAAGAAAACCAAATTATTCCATCATTCTATGATCCACAGATGCATTATCAATCGCATCATGAAGCTAGAAGACTCGCAAGACAACACCCTATTAAATCATCAGGAAATAACACATGAGATGACATATTTCTACAAGGATATCCTCTCTGAACCCTAGGTGGATCACACCTTAGCAATAAAGCGGGTGGTCCAAAACATCCCAACTATAATCACCCAGGAACATAATGATGCTCTCATGGCACCAATAACGCAAGAAAAAGTGGATCAGTCTATTTAGGAGTTACCTACAGGCAAGGCTCTAGGTCCAAATGGTATCACAATAGACTTCTTCCACACCTGTTGGCCAATGTTAAGGGAGGAAGTGTGGCAGCTTGTGGAAGAATCACACAGTTCTGGCAAAGTCCTTCCAACACTAAATGCCACTTTCCTCACCCTAATACCCAAAGAAGAAAGAGTCATAAACCGGAGGAAATTTAGACCCATATCTCTTTGCAACGTGATCTACAAAATCATTTCCAAGGTCATATCTATAAGACTCAAGCCTATTCTACCCTTCATCATCTATAAGGAGCAATCAGGATACATCGAAGGAAGGAAAATAATGGATAGTGTCATTCTTGTCCATGAAATCATTCACTCTCTCAAAATCACCCACACTCTAGGTATGCTTCTAAAACTTGACCTTTCAAAATATTTTGATAAATTAAGCTGGCAATATATGAAAGCACTTCTATTGGCTTTCGGTTTCGATAGGGATTGGATCTCCTGGATAATGAACCTCATATCCTCGACCTTCTTCTCAATCCTTGTCAATGGTGTCCCCTCTCAACCCTTCTCTCCCTCAAGAGGGATAAGGTAGGGATACCCTATTTCCACTTTTCTTTTTGTCATAATGGCTAAAGGACTAGCACGCTATATCAAGACCTCAATTCAAAATGGTTCCCTCCAAGGCCTCTCTCTTCATGGATTAGAACTGGTAGCCTCCCATAGCCAATTTGTTGTCTTACACACTACTAATGAATACCCCCACCATGCAAGAAGCAATAAAACTAAGCTCCATCCTCTTTGATTTCAACGAAGCCTCTGGCACCACCTTTAATCTAACCAAATCATAGCTCTTCTTTTTCAATACTCCTTTGGCAATCCAACATCACCTTTCTTAAATTTTGAATACCCCTGTCTGCACTCTGCCATCTCTCTACCTAGGACTCCCTCTCTCTGACCCAATAGCCAGAAACATCTCTTGGAACTCCCTCTTACTCTCCATCACCAATTGTCTTAGCAAATGGACCTTTCGTTCCCTCAACCTTCCAGCCAGAATTGTTCTCTTAAAGTTAGTCCTCCAGACCATCCCAGCTTACCTCTTCTCAACCCTGGCTTCCCCCCAATTAGTTATAAAGAAAATCAGGAATATGCAAAGAAACTTTCTTTGGCATGGACACAACTCAGAAAAAAAAATGGGCCTTAGTCAGTTGGGACAAAGTCTGCAAGCCTAAATCTTCAGGTGGTCTGGGCCTCCGGGACCCTGGTAAATTAAATAGCATCATGGGAGCAAGAATTTGGTGGAGATGGATCAAAAATCCAACAGATATTTGGGAAAAACTCTGGAAATGAAAATATGCCCCAAATACGCACCAAAGACAAGTTATAAGAATGTAGGGGAAAATTCAGGGCTCCAACATCTGGAATGTGGCTTGGAAAAATCGACCACTCATACAGGAACATGCTTTTTGGGAAGTCTGCAATGGTCAGAGTTCCCTATTCTGGACAGATTCCTGGCAGCAAATTCCACCCCTTCGACTGGAAGAAAATATACAATCCTACGAAAATCACATTCGAGATCTTTCCACCCTCAAAGTGGCAGATCTATGGACAAAAACCCCCAGCAGCTCTCCCTAGCGAAGCTGGAAATCAACTCATCAGGAACTCGAATTGGCACTAAACTATGACCTACAACAATGGAAACAAGCAACAACCCAAAGGCATATCAGGAAAAGCACAGACCCAGACATTCTTAGATGGGGATACACACCTCATGGAAGATTCACTCTCAAGGAGGGATACACCATACAGGAGAATTTCCATAACCTTCAGAAAGACAACATCTAGACAACAATATGGAAATCAAAACTTTGGCCCAAAATCTCTACTTTCCTCTGGCTTCTACTACAGAACAAGATCTTAACATGGGACAATCTCCAGAGACAAGGTTTCATTGGCCCCTCGATCTGCCATTTCTGTCATCTCCAGGAAGAAACCATGGAGCACCTCCTAAATAACTGCCTACTCAATGAGAACATATGGAACCAAGCCACTCAGCTCATGAGAAGAACCAATCAAGTTAAAAAGAACATCATCGGCACCATTAGGGAGTTGGGCTCCGAACCCTTCAAAAGTCATATCTTGAACAGATCCTGGCAACTCTTACCAAGCTTCATAGTGTGGAAAATATGGAAAGAGAGGAACATAAGAATCTTTCACTCTCAACCATCTCCTTCTATCCTCCTCTGGAATATAATCCTCTTGCATCTCCGGGAAACTCTCACTTCTCTGTATAATCTCTGTTGTTCCCCACCAAAAACAAGTATGGTTTCATAACTAATATCCATATGTAAAGTACCACCTACCTTTTTCGCTGAAGATCTTGAAAGAAGCATTCCAAATTTTTGTGGTATGTCAGCCATAATAACATCTAATACCACACTTTTCATAGGTAATTGGGAAAGAGTGACAACCACATCTTTCATAACTCCAAGGCATTTGACTTTCTTAGAGTCAAAAGAATATAGATCATGGTACGGTCTAGTAATATCCAACCCTAATTCTTTCATCACCACCTTAGGCATGACATTATGCGAGGCACCAGAATCCATTAGGAAGTTTTGCAATATCTTGTCATGGACATTTAGTGAAATTTAGAATGGGGGAGAGGCATCCATTATGTCTTCAATGTGAGGTCCAATAGTTACAACAGGGTTTTCATCTTCTAGATTGACTGTATATGAAAAGGTAACTTGAGCTGGAGACTGTAGAACCTTGAGGACAGTCTTTCTAAAAGGTTTTTTTTTCATGAGCTCTAACAATGGCACTAAAATCTTGATTTTGTTGATTTCATGTTTTAAACTGAACGAAGAAACACTCTTTTCTGGTTCCTTTATATCTACAGTGCTAACCTTGGCAGGGTGCTTCAATGGTTGATCATCCTAAATCTTAGGACTTTCTTTCATGGTTATTTTTTTAATTGGAGTATTGGCCTTCTTTGTAGAAATAGGTGTATCCACTTTAGGTGCACTTGAACCAGATCTGAGATTGTATTTCTTCCTTTTTGGTTCTTTTTGGACAATCTCATCTGCATCTCCTTCCTCAAACTGATTTGAAATCAAGGCATCTTCATAATCCTGTTGTGTCAAATGCATAGGAGATGATTCAGAATCATTTAGATGAACTACAGGGTCTTCTTCTATTTCATATTCATCCTCTTCCTCATCTACTACATTATTCTGAAAAGGAGGTAAAACCTTTTTATCATCTTGATTTTTTCTTTCCCTTGGTAAGATTTGGGGTGCATTGTTTGGCCTCCTAAACTTATTCTTATTTCTGTATCCACCCTCCTGTGCAGGTCTACTAGGTTGTTTATGTTCCATCTTTAACCTTTCCATATCAGTTGTCATAGTTTTCAACATCTTAGCCATTTCATCCATCTTAGAATCAGATGTTGTATTAGAAAATGAAGGCAGCTCTTCTTTTTTCTTTTTCCTATCTCTATCACTCCTAGAATTCAATTTGTCTTCTGCTAATATGTTTGATTCTACCTCAATAGAAGCATATTTCATTAGGCTGAGGGTAGCATCCCTTCTCTCTTTGAGAAACAAGGAAAATTCAGCATCAAAAGCATTGGAAAAAGTGATTTTAGCTGATGTCTCTGAAGGTTTAATCTCATCTGGAATTTTACCATACATCTGGTTGAATCTTTTGGTAAAATCAGGTATTGATTCACCTTGTTTCCTTTTTAAAGCACAAAATTCAGTGATATAATATAAAAAGTCTTTCTTGTCTCCCTAGTGTTTAATAAAGGCATCATCCAAGGCAACAATATCAACAATTGAATTAGGTGGAAAACTCCTGAATCGCTTTCTTGCTTCACCATTTAGACTCTGCACAAACAATCTCATCCACACATCTGCATGCTCTAGATTGAAATTATCTACAAAACTATAGAATAAACTCAAATTCTCTTCAGCAGTAACTACTCCATCTCCATTGAATCTGGGCAAGTATCTCATATAATCATTTGGTGGAAAGGAAAACAAGACTTATGGAAGAATCAAAGGGGCATACCTTGCTGCAACAATTTCATCCATTCTGTCTGCAACCATATTTTCTATATTTGGTGTTTGGGTTTTGGGAGTAAGCAATATTGGTGATGTTGGAGGTGAAACTATCCTTTGTGTATGACAACTTAACTGTATTGTCATTGAATCTTGACCTTTAGCAGATAAGGATTTTTCGTATGGACTATGATCAGATGAAGGGCCCAAAAACAGAGGATTTTCAAAAGAAAAATAATGTGATTTAAAATCTTCAGATGAGAGAGATCCAAGAGATGACGAGGGTGTCTCTAGTTCACTCTTAATATCTATGTTGTGACCTGTCAAAGTTTCAGTCACAGGTAGGATGTTTGAATATTCTTGTTTAATGAGTTCAGTAAGTAGCTTCCACTGTTCAAGATTTAATTATGAGATAGTTGAAGGGAAAGAAACTATTGCAGGCTCAACAACAGGTTTAACTTCTCCTTCAGGAATTACCTCCTCATCTCCTTGGGTTTTGGTGATTTCAGAGGACTGTCCTTGAAAATTTCCTAAAGACAATTTTCCCTTTGAGAGAGAGGGTTGCCTAGAAACAGCCTTAGTTTTTCTTAGTAGCTTTTCAGGGTCTGGAACTGTTGCAACAGGCTTAGGATATGGATTTTTTCTGGTTACTGGTCTCTTAGTAGATGATGAATAAGTTAGAGGAGTTTTAGTTCCTTTACCTTCTCTTTTAGGAGCTAGAATTACCACAGAGAAGTCACCAGGTGAAAAATCACACTCTTAAATAATGTCCAAAGTCTTGCTCACCATCAAGATTTGAATCTGATCTTGTCATTTCCCCATGGAAGATATCTTTGTTTCTTCATCCCCGACAATGACGCCAAAATATGTTAGTCCCTAAATTTTCACTTGACCGTGAGAGGGAAAGCTAGGGCATCATCGGTTTATTGCAAAGTGTTTTAAAGGCTTTTTATGATTTGTTTTTTTGAGTAAGGTGGTTGAAAACTGGCTCAAGGGTATAAGATAACATGAAAATCCAAATCAGAACAAAGTATATCCCATTGACTGGTTAAAAGGTAGTCACATAGATAGATTAGACCGATAAGAAAAACAGAAAATGAAGTTTTCAATTTGTCGACTTCACATAAATTCTTGTCCCAGTATATCATAAAGAAAGAAGACCATCAACTTGAAATCAAAACTTGAAAATAACTTCCACAGTAAATTCTTCATTGTATTAATTAACAATCAAGAGACAAATGCATTGCAATCTGAATAATGAATTCAAGCATGAAGAAAGAAAACAGAGTAGAAAAGAGTGTCTAGCCATCCATATGCCTTTGTTATTAAGTGTCAAACAGAATAGTAATGCCTTACTAGGAATTTCAACATAAGTCTTCTGTATCTCCAAATTTTTGACCTTAACAGAGTCTTTCCTCTGCCTATTTAAAATATCCACAAAACCCCTTATCCTATTTTCTAGAATTTTCTTAATGACTAGATCTAGATAACATCTATCTATTAGGGGGGTTAGCTCAAAAAGAGCGTTTACATTCCAAAAATAGATCATTTCTCAACAACTTAATATCGTATGATCTTTCCAGCATTACATTCGATTCTACAAAATAGGGATTAGTTTGATCTAGTCATACATTTCGAGGTCTTTGTATTTCACATGCCAAAACGAGTAGACATTGCCATAATTCCTGGAAAACATCAAAATTATGATTGTAACAATCATCGTGAAACTTTTAGGGTATGATAACAACAGTAGCTTTGGCAGTTTTCTGTTTGAGCGTTGTGGTAAGCACGACATTATGACAATAGAGTCTGAAGTTGATTTCTCTGATTTCTTTCAGCAATGCCCTTTACTCTTTTTTCTTCTTCTTGAAACCTTGAATTCTTTCTTGCTGACGAGCACTCCATTTTTATATATGAGTATTTTCTCTTTTCAACTATCTCACTGTCTTTTGGAGTTCCTTGATCCTTTCTCTATCAGTTTTGACTTTGACCTTGAATTTGGGGAACTCTTCAAAAGGTGCAGGCTCATTCAAATTTATGGCAACCTTGGTTTCTCTCAATTTAACTTGGTATTTAGAAACCAATTCTGAGTTGTGTTCTTCATCAAAACTTGTTGAAATCATGGCTTCTAGCATATCTGATATGTGATCTAAATCTACAAGGTAACCCTTTTTATTTTCAGGGATCTCACTGATACCTTTAGAAATTTCTTTAGCTTTTTCCAATCTGGTTGTAGCTCTTGTGACAAGTCCTATAGATGATGAAACAATCTGTTTACCTCTTTTTATTGGTTTCTTATGCAATGGAGGTCTTTTTTCTTTTTTCCTAGTACCTGCTTCAACATCTTCAGAGTGATCTTCTATAACTATGACACTTTCTTCTTTGATTGATGGATTGAACATGGCTTTGGAATTAAATCTATATTTGTTGGTAACCCTAGGAGAATTCCTTCTAGGGTTTTGGGACACATGCACACCTTTATTCTTTTTCCTTTTGACTGCAGTGCCCGTTTTACTGGTGGATGGTAGTACATGCTTGGCTGTAGTTTGAATATCAAAATCTGAATCTGAATCTTCTTCCCCTTTAACATCTTCCTCAGAAAACATTTCCATTTCTGGATCCAACTTCGGTCTTTTACCTCTGCTATTCCTCTTCACCCTGACTGTAGGCATTTCTTCTTTGACAGGGGTTTCATCCATTGAAATATTTTGTTTCTGTGTGACATTCCTTTTTCCTTTCTTTTGTTTGTTGGACTGTGGGTTAGAGTTTAAAGATTGCATGAGCCAACTCCAGGGTTTTTGTATTTCTCTCAAAGTAGACACAACTAAAGTCTTAATTAAGACTTGATGAAATAGGCTACTCTTTGCATTGGAGGAGAGTGACTGCACTCTTTTTGAAATATTTGTCAAGCTTTTGAGTAGAAAGTAAGGAAGATTTAAAGGATAATCGCCATTTAGATGCATTAATAACCTAATGTGGTAGATATAGATTAGTGAGAATCTACCTTCGCAGGTGATATACCTGTGGATAACGATTAGAGCAATGTGTTATTATGGTCTTTTCCGGCTGTGCGAAACTCACTTTCTCCAATTTGGATTTTGCTTATTTGGAAGCAAGAATTGATTAACAAACTCTGTAACCACATGCTCCTTCTTCCACCATCGTTCTCCTCCAACCACCAATCTGCAAGCTTTGGAAATTGTCTATTCTGTCACCAACATCAACAGCTTCTCGATCTCCACTTTGTAACCATCAAAGTTCAGTGCAAACTCCATAGAGACCTATTCATTGTGACCTTGGAAAGTGGTAAGGAATTTGAACCAACCAACATCTTTGAACGTTTGATCCATATGAGGATAAGCTTCAAGGAGTTCAGCACCCTCGCATTCTAATCTAACCAATTTTCCACTCCTCTTAGGTGCCATCGAAACACGCTGCTACTACTGGCATTTCTTAGATTCTGAATATGCTACCTGCAATCAGTTAATATATAACCGTTCTCCTAAGAAAACATCTGTGCTTAAAATTCAGCAAAATCATTACGATGAGTGACTGTTTCAAATCATAATATTTGGGAATTAAACGGTTTGAAAAGAGTCATTTGTGGGTGCAGAGAAGTCTGATCATGTAAAGGTTTGAATCATCAAATGATTCGAGAGCCATCGTGGGACACATGCGAACTCTTAGTCCTCGATCTGGGTAATCATAACAGAATCTGGGTGGTGGGCGCATATTAAGGCATGATTGTATTTGTGCTACAGGAATAATGTTATTCCAGTAGTGCTTTAAATGACTTAGCATAATTTGAATTTGTAAATTTCAAACAGACATATGAAGTGACGCATCATTCAAAACCATGTTTTATAACTCCAAACTTAAAGAAATTATCCAAAAATCTAAAACGCAAACCATAACCAGCTGAAAGCAATGATTTAAATCAAATGGAAACAGATAATGAAGTGCAGGTAGGAGGGGTTTAGGATTAGGATTTCTCACTAGATCAAAATCAAAATTAGAGACTAACACTGGCTCCTTCTGGGGATGGAGTTTGATAATAAACTCCAAAAACTTCAGACCAATGCCTTTTCCTTTATTTCTGATTCACTGATCTCCCTGCATCTGTTAGTCTTTATTCGCAACATAACTATCAAAACAAGTCCATTGGGTGTATGGATTCTTTATTAAAAATAAAACCTACTGTACTAACTAAAAACCTGATGAGTCTTTAGAGAAAATAGTGCTTCAAGAACCTCCCATTCACTAGGCCTCCAAATTTTTTTGTGTTGTCTAAATTATGTAGGAGAAAAGTGTTATTGTCCATTACCTTGGCTATTCTGAAAGGACCATACCATAGGTTATCAAACTTACCATGTTTTTATTTATCCTCTCTCCTGGCATACCACCTTAACACCAAATATTTTTCATTGAAAACATATTTCTTATTTCCCTTATCGAATGTAGCCTTGACTTTGCTCTGGTGAGCAACGACTTTCTGATTCACCTGTTCTCTGACTTGTTGAACTTCAATCATCTGAAAAATTCTCCTTTGGAGATCGTTGGGTTCTTCTAACTCTTCTTGTAAAAACTTTAAAACTGGCAGTCCCAATTGAGTTGGAAGAATAGATTATGTCCCATGTACCATCTAGAAAGGAGAGGTCCCAATAGACTTCTTATTGCTAATACAATCGTCCCATAGGGAAAACTTTAACTTGGAATCCCATGATTTTTTATTTTCTGCCAATAGTTTTTTTATAATCCTTATCAGAGTCTTATTGGAAGATTTTGCTAACCCATTCCCTTGGTGGTAGTAGGGAGTAGAATGAACCAATTTGATACTATACTTATTGTAGAATTCAATCATGGAATTCAATTTAAAATCCTGTGCATTATTAGTGACTAGTTTTTTAGGACAGCCAAACCTGGAAAAAATATATCCTTCTAGAAAGTCCATGATTACCTTGTCTATTTCATTATGAGTCAGAATTTCTTCAATCGACTTCATAAAGTAATCAGTGGTTGTAAGGATCCATCTATGTTGTCCTGAAGATGAAGGATTGATCTCTCCAATGAAATCCAAGCCCCACTGTTGGAATGGTCCATGAGTGACGATTGGTTTTAAAGGCAGAGACATAAGTTTCTTCTTTCCAACAAATTTCTGGCAGGGTTCACATGCCTTGACCCAAGCAAAAATATCTGAGAATAGAACAGGCCAATAATAGCCTTCCCTAAGAATCTTGAAGGCATTATCCTTCCAATGGTGATGGCCTCTGCACACACTATGATGTAGAGCATAAAAAAATTATTCAGCTTCTTTTTCATCAACAAACCTCTATAAGAAACCATTAGGATCTTTCCAGACTAAGATCTGATCAATAATGCAATACTTCAATGCTCTTAAATTTAATGATCTAATTTTTTATTTATCCAACTCTGGGGGAGATTGAAAATTCAGCAGAAAAAATACGATATATTTGTACCATGGTGAAGAAACATACTTGTTGTTTATCTGTGAATTTGTTTATTCAATCTAGAAAGAAGAATCCCGTGTCTTTTCTGAAAGATGGTACAACCCAATTGCTTTGCAATTAGATTCTATCATTAATTTGGAAAGGACTTGACCTTTTATTAGCTGAGTAGGCTTTATGGTGAGATCATACTCCAAGATTTTTGTTATCCATTTTCCTCTCTTTCCTTCACAGTCAGGCTGAACCAATATTTCTTTGACTACACTGCTTGGGACATAAGTTGTGATCTCAGATTGAAGAATATATACTCTAAAGGACTTCAGAGCCTTTACCAGGGTATAAGCCTATTTCTCCATTATGTCATACTTCAATTCAGAGTCTCTAAGGGTTTTGATAAAGAAGGAGATGGGTTGCTCATATCCTTGCTCATTTATTTGCAGGAGGACAACAACTATGGTGTTCTCTGATGCAAATGAGAAAATAATGGATCCTTTGGAATAATCTGGACTAATGAGAACAGGGGCTTGAAAAAGAGTATGCTTAATTCTTTCAAAATATTCTTTAGCTTCAGGTATCCACTTAATTTCTACATCCTTTTTCAACGTGTCAGTGATGTATTTTATAATCTCTACAAAATTAGGTATAAACCTCCCCAAAAAATTAATTTTACCAATGAAGGATTGAATAGACTTCTTGTTTCTCAAAATATCTATTTGTTGGATAGCCTTGAATCTTTCTGGATCTATTTCAATACCTTCAGGGGAAACAATATGTCCTAAAATCTTTCCTTCCTCCATGGAAAAGTGTCATATTTTAGGATTAAGTGATATGCCATACCTTCTGCATTTCTCAAAAGTCTTCTTCAAGTGTTGTAAATGTTCTTCATTAGATGTTGAAAATACAATGATGTCGTCGAGATAAATAACCACAAACTTGTCGTTTTCACCAAAAAGCAATATCCATAGCCCTTTGAAATGTGGCTCCTGCATTCATCAGTCCAAAGGGCATCTTTTCGTACATAAAAGTGCCCCATGGAGTGGTAAAAGATGTTTTCTTTTTATCTTCCTCCATTAATGATATTTGATTGTACCCTAAGTATCCATCAAGCATAGAGATCCTCTTCGTGTCAACAACTCTCTATAAGATATGATCCATTTTTGGTAATGGATAATTTTCTTTCGAGGAGCACCTGTTCAAATTCCTAAAGTCCACACAGAGCCTTATCTCTCTGTTCTTCTTCCTGAAAGGCACAAGGTTGGCTACCCATTCACTGTATCTCAATGGCACTATGATTTTGGCTTCTAATAGTGTTTTCAACTCCTTTTCTATTATGGGTAACAGTAGAGGATTAAATTGCCTAGACTTTTTTGTTAACAGGTTTAGACCCAGGTTTCAGAGGAATTTTGTGTTGTATTATCTATGTATCAAACACTTTCAAATCTTCATAAGACCAGGAAAATATATATGAATATTGCTTCATTAGCTCGACATATGTTCTTCTCTATTTCTGTGATAGTTTCTTAGATATTTTTACCAACCTGGGATTTGTATAAGGACTGATGTCGCAGTCCACTACATCTATTTCTTCTGTTTGGATAACAACCTTCTTGGAAACATCATTGTGTTCGAACAACCTTTCTAATGGAACCAAACCTTTAGGCAGATGGTTTGTCTTCAGTTCAATGATTTTGTGCCCAGCAATAGTATCTTGAAGGACCTCTTCAGCATGTATTTATGCTTCACCATTTTCATCATCCTGATCTATTGAAATGTTAGAAAACTCTTCAATAGTTTTCAAGAATCTTTGAATTTCCTCATCATCTTTAAAGACCTACCAATGTTTTATATTATCTAGTATTGAGGGTCTGTGTCTAATCTCAACTTCAAACTTCAGATTAGGAAACATTGGAGTTTTAAAATTTCTAGCTGCAAGTGCCAAAGAGTCAGCCTGTTGATTTAAATTTATGTGCAAAAAAGTAATATTGAATGCCAAAAAAAATTATCCACATAATCCCACACCTCATTTCTATATAGTTTCAACCTTTGTTGTTTGGTTTGATATATATTTTTGATCTGGTGAATAATTAGTTATGAATCTCCAAAGACAAAAAACTTATCTATACCCATATCTTTAGCAGCTTTCAGACCTAACATCAAGGCTTCATACTCACTGACATTATTGGTGGTGTCAAATTCAAGTTTATATGACATAGGAATAACCTCCTTGGTAGGGGAGATGAAGACAATCCCAGCTCTAGAACCTTCTCTAGAACATGCTCCATCAAAATACATTTTCCAAACAAAATTATTTTCACTATCCTCAACTGCAATTGTTGTCTTCCTAACTGATACTTCTGCCATCTCATCACTCATATGGAAAATATAAGAACCAAAATCATCTTCTACAACATATATAGGATGATTAGTGGGGTTTTCATGCTCACTTACCAGATAATCCAGTATCACTTCTCTGTATAATCTCTGTTGTTTGCCACCAAAAACAGGTATGGTTGCATAACTAAGATCCATATGTAAAGTACCACTTACCTTCTTGGCCCAAGATCTTGAAAGAAGCATTCCAAATTTTGGTGGTATGTCAGCCACAATAACATCTAATACCACACTTTTCATAGGTAATTGGGAAAGAGTGACAACCACATCTTTCATAATTCCAAGGAATTTGACTTTATTAGAGTCAAAAGAATATAGATCATGGTATGTTCTAGTAATATCCAACCCTAAATATTCCATCACCACCTTAGGCATGAAATTATGCAAGGCACCAGAATCCATTAGGCAGTTGTGCAATATCTTGTCATGGACATTTAATGAAATGTAGAATGGGGGAGAGGCATCGATTTTGTCTTCAATGTGAGGTCCAATAGTTACAGTAGGGTTTTCATATTCTAGATTGATTGTATCTGAAAAGGTAACTTGAGCTGGAGACTGTAGAGCCTTGAGGACAGTCTTTCTAAAGGGTTCTATTTTCATGAGCTCTAACAATGGCACTGAAATCTTGACTTTTTTGATTTCATGTTCTAGACTGAAAGAAGAAACACTCTTTTATGGTTCCTTTATATCTACAGTGCTAACCTTGGCAGGGTGCTTCAATGGTTGATCATCCTAAATCTTAGGACTTTCTTTAATGTTTCTTTTTTTAACTCGAGTATTGGCCTTCTTTGTGGAAACAGGTGTATCCACTTTAGGTGCACTTGAACCAGATCTAAGATTGTATTTCTTCCTTGTTGGTTCTTTTTGGACAATCTCATTTGCATCTCCTTGCTCAAACTGATTTGAAATCAAGGCATCTTCATAATCTTGCTATGTCAAATGTATAGGAGATGATTTAGAATCATTTAGATGAACTGCAGGGTCTTCTTTTGTTTCATATTCATCCTCTTCCTCATCTACTGCATTATTCTAAAAAGGAGGTAAAACCTTTTGATCAACTTGATTTTTTCTTTCCCTTGGTAAGATTTGAGGTGCATTGTTTGGCCTCCTAAACTAATTCTGATTTCTGCATCCACCCTCCTATGCAGGTCTACTAGGTTGTTTTTGTTCCATATTTAACCTTGCCATCTCAGCTGTCAGAGTTTTCAGCATCTTAGCCATTTCATCCATCTTAGAATCAGATGTTGTATTAGAAGATGAAGGCATCTCTTCTTTTTTCTTTTTCCTATCTCTATCACTCCTAGACTTCAATTTGTCTGCTACTAATCTGTTTGATTGTAGCTCAATAGAAACATCTTCCATCAGGCTGAGGGTAGCAACCCTTCTCTCTCTGAACAACAAGGAAAAATCAGCATCGAAAGCATTGGTAAAAGTGATTTTAGCTGATGTCTCTGAAGGTTTAATCTCATCTGGAATTTTACCATACATCTGGTTGAATCTTTTGGTAAAATTAGGTATTGATTCACCTTGCTTCCTTTTTAAAGCACCAAATTCAATGATATAATATAAAAAGTCTTTCTTGTCTCCCCAGTGTTTAAGAAAGGCATCATCAAAGGCCACAATATCAACAATTGAATTAGGTGGCAAACTCCTGAACCACTTTCTTGCTTCACCATTTAGACTCTACACGAACAATCTCATCCACACATCTGCATGCTCTACATTGAAATTATCTGCAAAACTATAGAATAAAATCAAATTCTCTTCAGCAGTAACTACTCCATATCCATTGAATCTAGGAAAGTATCTCATATAATCATTTGGTGGAAAGGCAAACAAGACTTGTGGAAGAATCAAAGGGGCATACCTTGCTACAAAATTTCATCCATTCTGTTTGTAGCCATATTTTCTATCTTTGGTTTTTGGGTTTTGGGATTAAGCAAGATTGGTGATGTTGGAGGTGAAACTGTCCTTTCTGTATGACAACTTAACTGTACTGTCACTGAATCTTGATCTTTAGCAGATAAGGATTTTCCTTCTGGACTATGATCAAATGAAGGGCCCAAAAAGAAAGGATTTTCAAAACAAAAATAATGTGATTTAAAATCTTCATATGAGAGAGATCCAAGAGATGACGAGGGTGTCTCTTGTTCACTCTTAATATATGTGATGTGACCTGTCAAAGTTTCAGTCATAGGGTAGGATGTTTGAATATTCCTGTTTAATGAGTTCGGTAAGTAGCTTTCATTGTTCAAGATTTAATTCTGAGATAGTTGAAGGGAAAGAAACTATAGCGGGCTCAACAATAGGTTTGACTTCTCCTTCAGGAATTACCTCCTCATCTGCTTGGGTTTTGGTGATTTTAGAGGACTGTCCTTGAAAATTTTCTGAAGAAAAATTTCCCTTTGAGAGAGAGGGTTGCCTAGAAATAGCCTTAGTTTTTCTTAGTAGCTTTTCAGGGTCTAGAATTTCTGCAACAGGCTCAGGATCTAGATTTCTTTTTGTTATTGGTATCTTAGTAGATGATGAAGAATTTAGAGGATTTTTAGGTCCTTTACCTTCTCTTTTAGGAGCCATAATTACCACAAAGGAGTCGCCAAGTGAAAAATCACAGTCTTAAATAATGTCCAAAGTCTTGTTCACCATCAAGATTTGAATATGATCTTGTCGTTTCCCCAGGGAAGATATATTTGTTTCTTCATCCTCGGCAACGGTGCCAAAAGATGTTAGTCCCTAAAGTTGCACTTGACTGTGAGAGGGAAAGCTAGGGCATCATTGGTTTATTGCAAAGTGTTTTAAATGCTTTTTATGATTTGGTTTTTTGAGTAAGGTGGTTGAAAAATGGCTCAAGGGTATAACATAAGATGAAAATCCAAATCAGAACAAAGTATATACCATTGATTGGTTAAAAGGTAGTCACATAGATAGATTAGACCAATAAGAAAAAGAGAAAATGAAGCTTTCAATTTGTCGACTTCACGTAAATTCTTGTCTTAGTATATCATAAAGAAACAAGACCATCAACTTGAAATCAAAACTTGAAAATAACTTCCACAGTAAATTCTTCATTGTATTAATTAACAATCAAGAGACAAATGCATTGCAATCTGAATAATGAATTCAAGCATGAAGAAAGAAAACAGAGTAGAAAAGAGTGTCTAACCATCCATATGCCTTTGTTATTAAGTTTCAAATAGAATAGTAATGCCTTAGAGGGAATTTCAACATAAGTCTTCTGGATCTCCAAATTTTCGACCTTAACAGAGTATTTCCTCTGCCTATTTAAACTATCCACAAAACCCCTGATCCTATTTTCTAGAATGTTCTTAATGACTAGATCTAGATAGCATCTATCTATTAGGGGAGTTAGCTCAAAAAGAGCATTTAAATTCCAAAAATAGATCATTGCTCAACAGCTTAATATCGTATGATCTTGCCAGCATTAAATTTGATTCTACAAAACATGGATTAGTTTGATCTAGTCATACATTTCTAGGTCTTTGTATTTCACAGGCCAAAACAAGTAGACACTGCCATATTTCCTGGAAAACATCAAAATTATGATTGTAACAATCATCGTGAAACTTTTAGGGTATGATAACAGTAGTAGCTTTGGCAGTTTTCTGTTTGAGCTTTGTGGTAAGCATGACATTATGCCAATAGAGTCTGAAGTTGATTTCTTTGAGCAATGCCCTTTGCTCTTTTTTCTTCTTCTTAAAACCTTGAATTCTTTCTTATTGACGAGCACTCCATTGTTCTATATGAGTCTTTTATCTTTTCAACTATCTCAATGTCTTCTAGAGTTCCTTGATCCTTTCTCTATCAGTTCTGAATTTGACCTTGAATTCGGGGAACTCTTCAAAAGGTGCAGGCTCATTCAAATTTATGGCAACCTTGTGTTCTCTCAATTTAACTTGGTATTTAGAAATTAATTCTGAGCTGTGTTCTTCATCAGAACTTGTTGAATCCATGGTTTCTGCCATATCTGATATGTGATCTGAATCTACAAGGTGACCCTTTTTATTTTCAGGGATCTCACTGATACCTTTAGCAATTTCTTTAGCTTTTCCCAATCTGGTTGTAGCTCTTGTGACAGGTCATGTAGATGATGAAATAATCTATTTACCTCTTTTTGTTGGTTTCTTATGCAATGGAGGTATTTTTGCTTTTTTCCTAGTACCTGCTTCAGCATCTTTAGAGTGATCTTCTATAACTATGACATTTTCTTCTTTGATTGAGGGATTGAACATGGCTTTGGACTTCAATATGTATTTGTTGGTAACCCTAGTAGAATTCCTTCTAGGGTTTTGGGACACAGGCACACATTTATTCTTTTTCCTTTTGACTACAATGCCCTTTTTACTGGTGGATGGTAGTTCATGCTTGGTTGTATTTTGAATATCAAAATATTCATCTGAATCTTCTTCCCCTTTAACATCTTCCTATCAGAAAACATTTCGATTTCTGGATCCGATTTTGGTCTTTTACCTCTGCTATTCCTCGTCACCCTGACAACAGGCATTTCTTCTTTGACAGGGGTTTCATCAATTGAAATATTTTGTTTCTGTGTGAAATTCCTTTTTCCTTTCTTTTTTTTGCTGGACTGTGGGTTAGAGTTTAAAGATTGCATGAGCCAGCTCCAAAGTTTCTGTATTTCTCTCAAAGAAGACACAACTAAAGTCTTAATTAAGACTTGATGAAACAAGCTGCTCTTTGCATTGGAGGAGAGTAACTGAACTCTTTTTGACATCTTTGTCAAGATTTTGAGTAGAAAGTAAGGCAGATTTAAAGGATAATTGCCATTTAGAAGCATTAATAACCTAATGTGGTAGATATATATTAGTGAGAATCTACCTTCTCAGGTGATATACCTGTGGATAATGATCAGAGAAGTGTGTCATTCTAGTCTGATCTAGCTGTGAGGAACTCCCTTTCTCCAATTTGGATTTTTCTTATCTAGAAGCAAGAATTGATTAACAAACTCTGTAACCACATGCTCCTTTTTCCATCATTGTTCTCGTCCAACCACCAATCTGCAAGCTTTTTCAATTGTCTTTTCTATTACCAGCATCAGCAGCTTCCTGATCTCCACTTCATAACTATCAAAGTTCAGTGCAAACTCCATAGAGACCTATTCGTCATGACCTTGGAAAGTGGTAAGGAATTCGAACCAACCAGAATCTCTGAACCTTTGATCCATCTGAGGATAAGCTTCGAGGAGTTCAGCACCTCGGGTTCTAATCTGACCACTTGTCCACTCCTCTTAGGGGCCATCGAAACACGTTGCTACAACTGTTATTTCTCGGATTCTGAATATGCTACCTACAATTGGTTAATATATAACCGTTCTCCTGAGAAAACTTGCGCTTAAAATTCAACAAAATCATTACGATGAGTGACTGTTTCAAATCATAATATTTGGGAATTGAACAGTTTGAAAAGAGCCATTTGTGGGTACAAAGAAGTTCGATCATGTAAAGGTTTGAATCATCAAATAATTCAAGAGCCATCGTGGGACACATGCGAAATCTTAGTCCTCGATCTGGGTAATCATAACAGAATCTAGGTGGCGGGCACATATTTAAGCATGATTATATTTGTGCTATGGGAATAATGTTATTGTAGTATTTCTTTAAATGACTTAGCATAATTTGAATTTGTAAATATCAAACAGACATATGAAGTGACACATCATTCAAAACCATGTTTTAAAACTCCAAACTTAAAGAAATTATCCAAAAATCTAAAATGAAAACCATAACAAGCTGAAAGCAATGATTTAAATCAAATGGAAACAGATAATGAAGTGCAGGTAGGAGGGGTTTAGGATTAGGATTTCTCACTAGATCAAAAGAAAAATTAGAGACTAACACCACCCTTCCTCCGTATCCCCCTCTATTTTCAAAATCCATCAGTCCCTCCA
>JASDQU010103047.1:179224-200708 GCA_032191745.1 Picea mariana
TTGATTTATCAACAACAATTTCAACACCACTGCTTTTGTTGTCCCTCATCCATTGAATATGACCTTTGTGTCTCTTCCATAGATGATGTATGCTCTTTTCTCTACACCTGTCAGCAAGTATAAATTTTCTCGTAGTCCAAAGATAATGATATATATACAATGTTGTTGTTTTAAAGGAAAAAAACAAGAGATTGTTGGAACTGCTCATAAATTTCCCTTTCAGATATAAATACAAGAGTAATCTAAACATGCCCAAAATTCAAGTTAAATCATTCATAATGTTAATGGGCATATACTTAATGAGGTTGGTCCCATTTGGTTTCAAGAGGAATGTCAAATATGTATTCACAATGCAAGAAATGATTTTTACTCCACATACCATATGTGACTTCTAATAAATATTCACTTGAATCTATTAAGGGTAAATCTGTAACTCAACAACTTGTGAAGTGGAAAGCTTATACAACATTAGTGAACTATGAAAATAAATCACATACCTCTATTTTATACCTCTGTGTGAATGGATTCTACAACAACTTCTTCTACTGTAGGTTCTTTTGGGGAAGACTATCCCTCTCTTCCAATAGTGTCCTTGGCCTGTGCATGTGTATCAACTACTTCTTGGGATGTTTTTGGTTCTTGTGGGGAAACAATAGTATCTCTTCTTCTCTTGCTACTCCTGTTGGTTCTTGTAGGGCCTTCCTTTTCTCTTGTTGGCAGCTTTGAATCCTTCTTATGAATGGATATTGCAGTGGAGATGGTGATGGTATTTCCCCCCAGGCTGAAGATATTGTCCACCCTCGATAAATGAAAAAATGTGAGGAAGAAGGGCAGGTGCCTAAGTGGATTTCAAAATACAAATCCATAGCATCTAATAAACTTAGATTAAATAAAATAAAAAGAAGCATACTTTCACCTACCTAAGAAGTCCATGAGCTTATGCAACAACATCTCAAGAGTAAAGAGATCCAATATGGTCCACAATGATGTAACAAAATTTGCAAGGAAGAGTAGTGTTGAGATTAAAACTTTGGAGCATAGTACGAGTTGTAGACTGAGATATGGAACAACCTTCTAATGGAGTATTGAAACTTGGAGATCTTTATTTAGAGAGCAATTTTGATGGAATTGTTTATTTCTTATTTTATTTTCAAACCTTGCCTACAAGCAAGCTGGTTTTCAAACAAGATCTGTCTAATTGTTCCTAGAGGTTTTTCACAGTCAGTAATTTTTTTTTAATTCCCCAAGAATTCCTGCCATCCAGTTGGTTTTCAAGCATTCCAAGGTTTAATGGTGTCTGAGACAGGTTTTCACCATCAAATTTATTAAGGAAAGGGAAATGATAATAGAGTAACTCAACATTGTAAGTGAGTTGAGTCACTTTATTGCACGAGGTTAGGGATGGTCAGAGAAATAATTAAAAAGTAATGAGGCTGAAGTTGTGACTTAATAGTAGTGGTTATCCAAACAAATATTATAAGGAAAAGATCAAGCTTTATGGGAAACCACATAATCAAAGGAACTTCATGAACTTTAGCATGTAATTATTTTGAAAAAGGAAGAAAGAAGTACATGGGCATACCATGGTACTGATGAATGAGTAGGATGAATGATAGACGTTATGAAAGGCTTCATCTATAGCAAGGGTATTGGAAATGTGACAATGGAACATGATTTTTTAGGAACATTGTTCTTCACTTCTTTTTCAAATCAATTCTTCATTTATCTTTTTTTGATCCATCAATAAGAAAAGAGTAGCAACACACAAGTAGCCTCAATGGTGTAACAATAATTGTAATGCATCGCGGCTTATGTGTTATAGATTTTGTGAAGTGTTGCAGTTGCAACCTTGCAACTATTGTGAGTTTCAACAATGAGAAGGTGTTGTAGCAAAGAGGGTGTTGCAGCAACACACGCTGGAGGTATTTGTAGTAGTTGTAACGATGCCTATGTCTTGGAGTAACATATTTGTGACAACCTCCTCAACCTTCAAATCATGGTACATGTAAGGAATCACCATCACCCCATGGAATTTTGTCTTCAAGAATCACTTGTGCATGGATTGACCTTCTTGATCCTCTCGGGACCTACAAAAACATGAGCACTTTCCTACAATAAAACATGAGCTCATGGGAGAATATGGGTGATCAAGCTCTCTTAACCCATGAAATATTTAAAATTTGATGAATAGTGCATATAAATAATATTCAAAGAATTATAAACAAACAAAAATCTCATTTTTTTTACTTGTTGGGGAGTGTTGACCAGCTAGACCTCCCAGTAGTGTTTTATTGATAGTTTATTTGTATGATGTCTAATTGAAGTGATCAAAAAGTCAAAATAAAGTATATTCATAGGGATACTTCTAGTAGAAACACTTTTTAAAAATTCCATGGGATGATATGCTAAGCATGCTATGGAGCAACCTGCATGTATGTGTTGTTTTCAAATTCCCGCCTAGACCAATAATCACTATTTTGGGTGTAAATTTTTCGTTTAATGGTATATTGTAACACCCTAGGTTATAAACCCCTAGTTTAAATAATGTATTGTTACAATGCTGAGAGGCCAGGGTGCCCAAACAATTATTAAAAGGCCAGTGTGCCCAAGAAATGTAATGTTTTGATCATTATTAATAATAAACACATCGTTGGTTGCTAGATGGACAAGGAATAGAGTTATAGGGGGCTATGATTCCACAAGAGAGGGGGATTGAGGGGATAAGTGTTTATTCCTATGTTAATTACCATTTTTGCCTAAGGGAGGGGATCGGTTACGTGAGCTTCTTGGGGAAGGCCATGAGGTTCTTGATTCCCCACGAAGTTACTTAAACTCGCCTCGGGTCTGATGGGGGGGTTTGACTGATGGCTTGTTCGTTGATTTCATGTACGTTCCTTCATTTCCCTCATGCACTTCCATGCACGCACTTACCCATCCATTGATCCATCCTCACCTGTGTGTTGGCTTGGGAAGGGAACCAAACCGCTGAAGAATTAGCCACGAGATAGCTGGTTGTAATGGTCATTGGTGCAATCCATCCATGACCTGGGGCCTACATGTCTGACATGCATTGGCCTGTGCCCCATTTTTCTCACAACTTTGAGTCCTGATAGTTCCAACTTTGAGATTCCGGAGCAGTTGTGTTGGAGGCCCCAAAATAAAGGAGAGGGATTGACTGAGGGACTGCATGGCAGAGAAGGGTGGAGGTCCATTCTCTTGGGGCGGTACAGGATGGGTACAAGAGAGTTGGGTACTTGGATTATTGTGGGAGTTGGTAAACCTTTTAGAGCTTGAGAGATGATTGGTTTGGGAACCCAAGTACACTCTCGAACCGTCCTTGTGGATTCATAGCCCTGGCTCAGGGGTGACACTATTGTTGAGATTTGGAGCAGTGGTGTCTATGGTTGGGTGGAACGTCCTTGGTCTGCAGCCAATTGGTGTCATCTTTCATAAAGATAAGTGATATTTGTTATGGTAACATTTACATGTATATGAATTTATTTCCGTTGTATATTTAATTATCGTTAAATTGAATCTTTAGACTATGCATGCTTGCTGACTATTGTTGTGCATGTCGTTAAAGTGTTTTCTCTTATGCATCCTTAAATTTTAAAAAGGTATCGTAAGAGAAAGAAGTCCAAGGGTGGGCTTGAAGGTAGCATGCCCCATCCTATGGGTGGTTGGGGATGTTACAAAATGGTATAATATCTTCTGGTTGAAACATCGGGCTGGTATGGGTCAGGTCTGTTGGTCAGAGTCTCATGGTCGAGATCGAATTATGACCGTGGAGTTGAAAATCTCAGGAGGAATGGCATTGCATAATCTACGTAGGAGATAGAATGTCAGAGACCTGTGTAAGGGCTTCAAAGGATTGTGACCGTTCCCTTCAAATTTGGGAGTGATAGCCACTATAGGATCGAGAGAGATTCAGGATCGTTGAATCGGAGGACAGGTGAAAAAGGGTCATCCAATGAAAAGGAAGCAAGGGCTAAGGTCATAACTATCAGATCCCATTGGAGAGTGAGATCAACAGACAAGAGGCATTGCCGGGAACCAAGTTGCATGGGAGATAATTTCCCATGGCGGTCCCGCAATCCAAACCACGGTTTCCCCAAAGGGTTACGTGTCAGCATCAAGAGAATTGCAGGGAGAAAAGTGGGTTACTCTAAACTATCGATGTGTGCCCCAAAAAATTGAAAGGCATGCAGTGATGTGACATGTTAGGGCTCAAACATCGAAGCTCTGTACAGTTGAATTATATCCTGATCGTCGATCACCAAGAGGTACGTGTCAGCAGATCAGTAACTCCAGAGAAATCTGTTCGAGAGGTTTTCAGTTGAGATTTGAAACTCCTGAATCCCGGAGAGACAGAGAGATGAATTAAATCTCGATCATCCTATCATCCAAAATAGATCTTAGTCTCCAAATCGTCCAGAGTAAATATCAAGCATCAGATCGTCCAAAGTGAGTCTGGGTCGTTTGATCCATAAGATACATGGCGTAAATCTATGGATTTCGGATGAAGGCCCGAAGTAAGCCTCAATCGTCTGATTCAAGAGGACACGTGGTAGAATCCCATGTACTTCAAGGGGTTTTAAGTTTTATATTTCCAAAACCCAAAGACCCGAAAGGATCACATCCATTGATCTGGCGAGAGCCATGCGTCACCAGATCCAGGGCTTCAGATAAAAGCCAGTGGGGCTAGATAAGTTTTGAAATTTGAGATTTTAGAAGTATGAAGGCCCGAAGTAAGCCTCAACCATCAGATTAAAGAGGACATGCGGTGTAGATCCATGGACTCCAGGTGAAGACCTGAAGTGAATCTTCGTCGTCCGATCCAGCAGGACACATGGTGAAAGATTGGTCAGTTTGGGAAAGCGGAGTTTAGGAGAATTGGAAGTGTGTTAGCATGGAAACTTCCGAAGTTCTGAAGCCCAAAGAGCCGAAGTAGTGGGGCATGATGACATCACCTAGAGGTGATGTGGATCCAGGAATTCCCAAAGTGACGTGGCTTGCGAACGTCACTTGGGATGACATGGACACATGGGATGTGTGCCACATGTCAGTAAGTTTTGAGCATTTGGAGTATTGAAGAGTCAGTTAGAACATGACACATGTCACCCACCTAATTGGGCCATGTGTCCGCTTTCAGTACTTCTTCACGCGGTGACAGATCGTGCAATCCGAAGACTTGGCACTCCGGAGGGGAAAGATGTGACAGGTTGCGTTGGGTCGAAAAATCCTGAAGGCCCGAAGGCTGGAGTACATATCGACCATTGATTCCAGAAGACACACGTCAAAGGATCGTTGAATTTGGGTGAAAGCACTTCGGGAGAATGTGAAGGAGGAAAGTTAGAAACTTATGAAGCTCGAAGAGCCAAAGCAATTCGCAACCATTGATCTGTGAGAGGAAACCCATCGGTAGATCATGAAACCTGGGTAAAAGTGTTCTGGGAGGAGGCAAGCAAGGAAAGTTGAGACTCCTGAAGCGCGAAGTCCCGAAGTGGATCTCGATCGTTGATTGTGAAAGAAGACGAGGACCGTTGATCCGGTCCTGGCTGAAAGTTCCAAAGTCCCGAAGCTCTGGACAAGCGCTTTTTCAGCTAAGCCCAGGGTCATGGCCATGGTCATATGCAGATTAAGAAATGAGGGAAGGAGGGCTAAGGGCCGAATTGGTTGTCTTCGAGACAGAAAAGTGCTAAGGAATGATTTATCCACGGTTTCTAGTTGTGGTCACCTGGGAAGGTGTTTTGAAGGAAGCGCCTGCGCAGGATGAAATTCTGTGTCAGCCAAGGATAATAGAACACTGTTATTTTTGGAAAATGGGGATATGATATCCATGAACAAAAAATAAATAAAGAGACCTGTAGCATGGTTTGGCAATTTTGTTTATCATATGCATAATTCTAACAAAATGGTCGCTTGCACATTTTGCAAAATTAAGGGGTTTAAACACATCAACTCAGGATGCGTATTGAGGAAATGGAAGAAGGTGAGGGAGCCTCCAGTCATGATAAGGAGGTCGAAGGCCAGAATACTAGAGTTGGTAATGCATAGATAGAGTCCAATGGACACAAGGGAAAAGGAGAGTAGGAAACGTTAATAGAAACAGTAAGAAGCATGAAGATGGAAGTACATAGCTACAAAGAAGACAACAAGAGACTGATGAGAGAGCAAAGTTAGATAAATGCTCGAGTGTTGCAGAGCTTAGATTAGTTGCAGAGACAAATGAAGAAAGGATCAAACTCAAAACAAGAGGAAGAAGGTAGGTTCCATGAAAGAAGGGATGATCATGGAAGAGTTGGATATTCCATAAGTGCTAGCAGAGCTCATAGAAACCACTCACCTCCTTACTCAGAAAGAAATTTTTATGCATCAGATGATCTCATAAGAAATCTAGAGGTGTCTCCTGTCAGACACCAAAGAAGGAAACAAGAGGTAGATAGTTTTCAAGGAGAGTTGAGGAAGCTCAAGCCACCTTCCTTTGAGGGTGAAAGAGAAAGGGAATATGATGCCAAAGCATGGTTTCTTGGGCTCAGGAGATATTTTCAGTTGCATAACTATTCATCCAACCTGGAAGCTAGGATTTCCACCTACCATTTACACGGGAAAGTTGCAATGTGGTGGGACCATCTAAAGAAAGTGGAACATGTTAATGAAAGTAGGATCACTTGGAAGTAGTTCAAGAAGTACTTCCAGAAGGAGTACCTCTCAGAGAATTTCTATGACAAGAAAATGAAGGAGTTATTTGAAATCGGGTTGGGAAGCATGACTATCAAAGAATACAAGAATAATTTCTTGGGATTGTTAAAGTATGTCAAGTTCATTGGTGATGAGAAAGTGAAAATATAGATATTTCTAAGTGGATTGCTAGCCTTTTATAAGGAAAAGATCATATATGATGAACCCAAGACCTTGACAGAGGCCATCAAGAAGGCTAAATACCTGTATGAGCAAGGCCAGGGAAGAGAATCAATGTAGAAATCTTGGAAGAATAAGAAGAATGAAAATTCCAATTAGAGGAGGAAAGGATTCAAACCTCCCTTCAATAGGAATGAGCCTAATAGAAATCATCAAGATCAGTATGCTAAGGGGGATTTCAAGAAAGAAGCTTCCGTGGGAAAAAGGGGAAGACCACCAATCCAATGTTCGGGATGCAAGGAAGATCACCTGTACAAGGATTGCCCACACAGAAAGGATAGAGTGAAGACTATGCACAACATCCAAGAGGCTACAATAGGCAAAGATATGGGAAGAATCTATGCATCTTTAAATGATCGAAAAGTAGATTACCAGTCCAATATGATCGAGGTGGAAGGTAAGTTATCCACTGGGACCAAAAGAAGAATCCATGATATGGTCAGAAGTTGTTCCATAAGTCTTAATGGTGTGAATACTAGTATTGATCTAAATATCATACCATTGGGATCTTATGATATTCCGATTGGAATGGATTGGTTGGACAAGCATCATGTTGTCCTAGATTGTCATAATAATACATTTACATGTCTGGATGGAAATGGAAAACAGAGAACTGTGAAAGGAGTTACAAGACCCATCTCTATAAGGGATATTTCAACCTTACAGCTAAAAAGATGTTTTAGGAAACGATGTCAATTGTATTCAGCTCATGAGGAAGAGCCAGATAATACAAAGGGGCCAAGCCTTGAAGATTTCTTAGTGCTACGATAATTTGAATATGTATTCCAAGAAATACATGGATTGCCACCAAGAAGGGAGATGGATTTATGAATTGATTTAGTGCCAGGAACTGCCTCAGTGTCAAAAACACCTTACAAAATGAGCACACCAGAGTTAAAAGAATTACAAATGCAGTTGGAGGAATTGTTGAAGAAAGGGTACATACCTCCAAGTGTTTCACCTTGGGGAGCACCAATACTTTTTTTCAAAAAGAAGGATTGAACCTTGAGGCTTTGTATTGACTTTCGACAACTGAAAAAGTATCCTCTACCCCGAATTGAAGACCTCTTTGATCAGCTAAGAGGAGCAAAGATATTCTCAAAGATTGACCTGAGGGTAGGATACCATCAGGTAAGAATCAAGGAATAAGACATTCATAAGATAGCCTTTAGGACCAGGTATGGGCATTATGAGTTTGTAGTGGTGCCATTTGGAATGACCAATGCACCAGATGTCTTCATGTTCTTAATGAATGGCATATTCAAAAATTATTTGGATAATTTTGTCATAGTATTCCTGGATGACATACTTATCTATTCTAATTATGACGAGGAGCATGAACATCACTTAAGACTGGTATTGCAAGTAATGAGAGAACATCAGTTGTATGCCAAGTTGAGTAAGTGTTCTTTTTATCAAAAGCAGATCCATTATTTGGGACACATTGTTTCAGAGAAGGGCATAGCAGTAGATCCAGAGAAGATCAAAGCCATTAGAGGATGGCCAACACCCAGAAATGTGTCAGACATTAGATATTTTATGGGATTAGCTAGCTACTACAGAAGGTTCATAGTAGGGTTCTCTAAGATTTCTCATCCCATCACTTATTTGCAAAAGAAGGGAACTAAATTTGAATGGGCACTCAAGTGTGAAAAGAATTTTAATATGTTGAAGGAATTACTTACTAGTGCACCTATGTTAAAGATTGTTGACCCAAATGAAAGTTTTTTGGTATGTATAGATGCATGTAAGGAAGGACTTGGGGGATTCCACACACAAAATGGACATGTCATTGGATATGAGTCCAGAAATCTTAAGGAACATGAGAGGAACTATTCCACGCATGACTTGGAACTTGCTACCATTGTTCACACCTTAAGGATGTGGAGGCATTATCTCATGGGGAAGAAATTCGAATTAAGGACAGACCACATTGGCCTGAAGTATCTTTTTTAACAACCAACATTGAATGCCAGGAAAACAATATGGTTGGAATTTTTAAGTGAATATGACTTCGATATCAAGCATATCAAGGGAAAGGAGGATAAAGTTGTCGATGCACTTAGTAGAAGAGTGCATACCATGCATGCTACTGTTGTCAGTATGCATCAATCAAACTTGAAGAGCATAATTTTAGATGGTCTTGTTACAGACCAACATTACCTATGGGTAAACGAAATCTTATAGCAAGGAGATGTACAACAGAAAATAAAGGAGTATGAGATAAAGGAAGACGGATTACTCATGCATAAAAATAGAATCTATGTTCCTAGTTCTGGAGAACTGAGGAAATTGGTATTGAAGGAAATGCATGATGTTCCTTATGTTGGGCATCCCAATTACCCAGAAAACAATTACAGCAGTAAGAAGCCAGTTCTTTTGGCCGGGAATGAAGAAGGATGTTTCTGAATACATCGCTTGATGTATGGAATGTCAAAAGGTGAAGACTAAGCATAGGCACCCAGTGGGTTTGTTGCAGCCATTGTCAATCCTAGAGAAGAAATGGGAAGTGATCACCATGGATTTCATCATAGGATTACCCAGAATGAATAAGCAACATGATTCAATCATCATGGTGGTTGAAAAATTAACAAAGGTTTCTCATTTTGTGCCTGTGAAGACAACAATACATCAACTAATATTGCAAAAAAATTCATGAAGGAAATTTCTAGGTTGCATGGGATACCTAGGACAATTGTCTCAGACAGAGATACAAAGTTTACCTCCAATTTCTGGAGGGGATTGTTTAAAGGATTTGGAACAAATATAAACTTTAGCACATCATATCATCCCTAGACATATGGGAAAATAGAGAGAGCCAATTGAATAAATGAAGACATGTTGAGAATGTATGCGATGGATAAGCCATCTAAGTGGGAAGATTACTTACACTTGGTTGAGTTTGCATATAATAATGGGTATCAAGCTTCATTAAGAATGAGCCCATTTGAAGCCTTGTACAGTAGGAAATGTGATACTCTAGTAATCTGGGACAACCCAATAGATAGAGTGGTACTTGGGCCGGAGTTTCTCAAGGACATGGAAGACCAGGTGGTCAAGATCAAGAAGAATTTAAAGGTAGCTTGGGATAGACAGAAAGTTTATGCAGGCAAGAGCAAGACAACTAGAGAATTTAAAGTAGGGGAGAATGTACTTTTGAAAGTGAAGCCCAAGAGAATATCTTTGAAATTGGGTAGTTGTACAAAGCTAGTAGCCAGATTCTATGGTCCATTTGAAATATTGGACAGAATAGGGCCAGTTGCATACATGCTTGCATTGCTTGCTTCCATGAATGTGCATAATGTATTCCATGTCTCTTTACTAAAGAAATATGTACATGATCCTAACCATGTTATTGATTGGCGTCTGATTCAAGTAGAGACAGAGGGATATTTTTAGGTTCAGCCAGTGCGGGTACTGGAAAATAAAGTCAAAATGCTCTGGAATCAAGTTATAGAGCTGGTAAAAGTTTAGTGGACCTACTACGGTCCTGGAGATGCTACCTGGGAGCATGAATATGCCATGTGGGCAAAGTACCCACAACTTTTTTAATAAATTTGAGATTTTGATCTCTATTTTGTATATGCACTAAGGACAGTGCCAAAATAAGGAGGGGATGTAACACCCCAGGTTCTGAACTCCCATTTTAAATAATGTATTGTTACAATGTTGAGAGGCCAGGGTGCCCAAACAATTATTAAAAGGCCAGTGTGCCCAATAAATGTAATGTTTTGATCATTATTAATAATAAACACATCCCTGGCTGCTAGACTGACAAGGACTAGAGTTATAGGGGGATATGATTTCACAAGAGAGGGGGCTTGAGGCACTAAATGTTTATTCCTATGTTAATTACCCTTTTTTTCCTAAGGGAGGGGATCAGTTACGTGAGCTTCTTGAGGAAGGCTAGGAGGTTCTTGATTCCCCACGAAGTTACTTAAACCTACCTCGGGTCTGATGGGGGGGTTCGACTGATGGCTTGTTCGCTAATTTCATGTACGTTCCTTCATTTCCCTCATGTACTTACCCATCCATTGATCCATCCTCAACTGCGTCTTGGCTTGGTAAGGGAACCAAACTGCTGAAGAATTATCCATGGGATAGTTGGTTGTAATGGTCATTGGTGCAATCCAGCCATGACCTAGGGCCTGCATGTCTGAGATGTGTTAGACTGTGCCCCATTTTTCTCACAACTGCTAGTCCTGAGAGTTCCATATTTGATATTCCAGACCAGCTGTGTTGAAGGCCCCAAAATAAAGGAGAGGTATTTCCTGAGGGACTGTGTGGAAGAGAAGGGTGGAGGTTCATTCTCTTGGGGTGGTACAAGCTGGGTACAAGAGAGATGGGTACTTGGATTGTTGTGGGTGTTGGGAAACCTGTGATATCTTGAGAGATGACTAGTTTGGGAACCCAAGTACACTCTGGAACCGTCCTTGTGGATTCATATCCTTGGCTCGCGGGTGACACTGTTGTTGATATTTGGAGCAGTGGTGTCTACGGTTGGGTGGAACATCCTTGGTCTGTATCCAGTTGGTGTCATCTTCCATAAAGATAAGTGTTCTCTGTTATGGTATCATTTACATGTATATGAATGTATTTCCGATGTATATTTAACTATCGCTGAATTGAATATTTAGACTATGAATGCTTGCTGACTAATGTTGTGCATGTTGTTAAAGTCTTTTCTTTTATGCATCCTTAAATTTTAAAAAGGTATTGTAAGAGAAAGAAGTCTAAGGGAGGGATTGAAGGTAGCATGCCTCGGCCTGTGGGTGGCTGGGGATTTTACATAGATCGACATGGTTAAAATTAGAAATGAAAGTATATCCATGTATCTATCTCCAATAAAACCAGGTTTTGTAAAAAATAAGAATTGATGGGTCAAATATGTCAATGAACAGACTAGGAAACATATTTTGAGCAGTGCAGATTTAGGACAAGCAGTTGTTATTTCAGGCATAAATTTTTCATATGATATAAAAATTGAGTGATTCCACTTGATTTATAAACTATATTCATAGGATAACATGCCATAGAAACAAGTTTTCAAAATTCATCCATTAGGTCTCCCAAAAATGGATTGTCGCAACTTTGTTCTTGATTTTCCTACTTGACAACTAGTAACTAGTAAGTATTTTGACCATATCCTCTTTGTTTTATTATCAAATTGAAAAATTAAAATTGGATTAGAAACTATATTTCAAGAGATATTTTGGATAGAAATATTTGTTTAAAAAATTCTTGTATGGTCTCCCAAAATAAGACTATCCCAACTATGTTTTCAGTAAATTTAACAAGCTCGCATGCTATAAAATTTTGACCAACAAGATATGCTTTCATATTATGATTTGGATATGCATGAATTTTTGTAGGAAAACAATTTTCAATATAAGCTATCCATATACCAAAAATTTCAAGCATCCAATGCTTATATTGAGTGAGATGACCTTGACAAGACTTGGAGCAAAATGCAAAAAACAACACCCAAATCGAGAATAAAAGAAGAATTAAGAATTTCAATTCAAAACAAGGTATGGTAGCAATGATATTCTCACATAACCATCGTGGGATCCCACAAAGTACCCCATTACTTCAAATATGAGATGATTGAAGGTGCCAAATATGTTGTTGAACAATGGGAATTCATGATCCACTATGTTTTAGGAAAAATTGTAAACAACAATTTGTAGACAATTAGAAGTTGGATTAATCAAATGATGATTCTCCTATCATTCACTGGTAAAAATGAAAATGTGGAGCAATGTACATGTTGGGAACCAACCATACCTTTGGGCCAAACATATATATAAGATTGACTAGGAACTTGTTGTACTCCAGGGCTTACCATCAATCTAGATGTAAGGACTAAACCATTGGTCATCCTATGGACATATTCTCATCTATCGAGACACCTACATATCCAACCATGGTGTTCGCTATTTATATAGGATAATTTTCTAGGTGCAAGATGTATCAAATTTAATCTTACATTACTTACAATATGACAGGCATTCACCAAGAAATAGTTAGAGAATATGAAACATGTAATTCTATGGAGAAAACTTGGTTTAAATATATTATATGATGAGGCTCCTCTGTTCACTTGAAGACTATGATTTTGGAGCAATATATTAGATGGGAACCGATCATACCTTTAGGCCAAACACTGGTATAAGGTTGATTGGGAACCTATTGTACTCTGGGGCCAAACATCAACCTGTTTGTAGAGATTGAGAAATTGGTCATCCTATGGACATATTTCCATCTACCGAGACACCTAGGTACCCAACCACGGTGCTCACCAATTTTCTAGGAGAATAGTCTAGATACGGGATGTACCAATGTCTATCCTGCATTCTTTGATGCACCTACCACTGAGGAATTATAGTGCAATAGTATTTCACCAACAAAATAGAGGAGATGAGACATGAAACCACACTTTACCAAGCATACTCAAAAATCATTATATACTTCTGGCAACCATTAATTCCTTAAACATTGATTCACATAATTTCCCAAAAACAAAGAGACTGGCTGCATTTAATAAATTAACCATGAGTTAGTGGAAATGAGGGAGGGATGAGGAAAGGGAGAATATGAAGAATGAGAAAGAAGAATGTAACAAGAGTGGAGGAAGGATATAAGGATATATGGAGTATGGCATCTCATTCAATATTTTTTTACTTTCATGTCCAACGACAAAATTGTAATTTGCAAAGCTCACATACCAGAGTCACAATAATAGTGAGTTTCATTTCTTGTTCCAAAATCAAATTTTAAGGTGTTGTCCCCCCTTGGCTCCTTCTCTTCATTCAACGATGCAATTCTTTCATAATGTCAGGCTTCCTTCCAAAGAGATATTAGTACTATGGGTGGCTCTTATTGTACCACAAAAAAATTTATTTGGCAATTCAATCAATGTATATAAATTACCTATACATCATTTGCGAAAAGAGTGAACAAATACTATTCAAACCAATGCAAGAATGAAGATAAATTTCAAACCAATTCCAGAAAGAAAATGTAAGAACAAGTTTCAAACCAATGCAAGAATGAACATGCAACAATGAATTTCAAACCAATGAAGGAATCAAAATGATAGAATGAATTTCAAACCAATGAAATAATGGAAATGCACCTTTGGTAACTCCCTAGCAATGGCGCCAAAAATGAAGGCCTTTTTAATTTCTCAGAAAGACAGCTAAAAAGACTGTGCATTTAATTATCAATCTGGGGCTCGAATGGAATTTTTCAGTTACCGTGCACTATATATGCAAGCTACACTCTACTCTCCCATTGGTTTGATATGTAGTCTTAGTATCAATGATTACATTTTTTGTTAGAGTATAGATGATTCTCAAGCTCTGGCAAGGTTCCACAAACTGTGGAAAGTAAATCACACTTGTAGAAATTGAAATATCACACTTGCAAGAAAGTAAACACATAGGTATGAAAGTAAATCGCTCTTGTTGGAAAGTAAACACATAGACGGGAAATTAAATGTCACACTTGCAGAAAATTAAATATGCTAACTACTATGTTGGAGAGGAAATCCACACCATCTACATGTATCAGGAATATGACTCAATTTTTTCCCAAAGAAACCCCAACTATGTGCAGTAAAACTAATTACATAATTGAAACTCTAAATTACTCTTGCAAAAATTGAGATTCACACCATGCTTGCTGAAAATAAATCACACTTATTGAAAGGAAATTGATTAACTACTTGTTGGAAAAAAAAAAAATTGAGTCCTTGAAATTAGAGCCTAATCCTTGCCAAGATGATCCCTGTCATTACTCTGAACAACAATTGCAATCATTGAGTTAAGCACATAATGAAATACAATCGTATCTGAATAATCAATTGCATGAATGAATAATTAACAACATAAATGAATTGAAGCACACAACAAATAATTAACAACTTGCATAATTAAATCATAGAATGAGAAATTAAAGAAAACTACCTAAGTTACACAACACTATATTCTATTGAAGTGGGCCCTGCCTCCATAGAACAAAGTGATATTATTCTATATCAATTCTTACAACATGAATTAATTAACCTAATTAAAATTGATCAAAAGAAATAAATCTATTACAAATATACAAATAAAATAGATTAAATTAATTGATTAAATCAGACCCTACGATAATTATAAAGCTACAATTAAAAAATAAAATAAAAACTTATTGAATTATTCAATTGGCATTGGGATAACAGTCTTCCCTAAAGAACGAAGAGAGTTATCTATTTTGTACATAGATTGAATGGAAACTAGAAATAACAAATATCTAAATAAACCCACTTATGGATTTAATAAATCCATAGTGGTTACAACAATTTCCTAAATAACAAATAATTTCCAACTAATAATCATAAATTAATGAATAATCCAATATATTTTTGCTAACAATTCGCAAACAATAGATAACTTCCAAGATATTTTTCTAACAATTAGAAAATAATAAATAACTTCAAGATATTTTGCCCAAAAATTCCAAGATTATTGGTTAACCATTCAAACAGATATTTTGTTTTGGAATTGCAAAATTATCTTTGTATATTTGATCTTCTTGGACTAATATTGTCATTTCATAAATCCATAAATGAAAAATATGTGACATCATGGCTTACCATTCCGACGACTCAAGGTTCGTTGGACAAGTTGCAGCAACATGAGTTGCAGTACAGAATAGTTCCCTAGCAAGTTGTAACAATTGTACTTCAGGCGAGTTGCAGCACAGGTGGATTTGTAGCAATGAGAGTTGCAACAACCAAAGTTGCAACGCAAGATAGTTACCTGACGAGTTGTAGCACAGGTGGAGTTGCAACAATGAGATATGCAATACATAATAGTTCCCTGGCGAGTTGCAATGACTGAAAATGAGTATTACAACAGCTAAAAATATTTGTTGCAGCAATTGAAACCAAAACATCCTTCGTGGCAACATCACAATATGCACAACAACTTGTCTGGCATATCGTCTTTGAAAATTAACTCAAAGATAAATGCAAATATGATCTTTTTCTAATGTTTAATCATAAATTCATGTAAATTACTAAATAAATGTAATGGAAACAAATTAATTCTAAATCTCACATAATAATGAATTGATAGAAGGTATAGGTAGGTGGAAAGGGGTTACAAGTAGGAAAACATGGTATAAAAAGATGTCATTTATGGAGCCCGTCAAGAAGGTGACATCATCCCCTGGGGACAACTTGACATTGTTTGAGTTAAATATCATGAGTTGCCACATTCTAAATGGTGGATGGAAACAATAGTTAACCATGGTAATGCTATGAGTACTTTCAAATCTAGAAGATAAAGTACTCATAATAAATGTTCTTTCCCACTTCTCTAATAAAATAATATTTTTGTTGTCTCATCAAAATATCCATATCTTTTTATGTTCTCAATAAATATATTCCACATTAAATGATGTTTTATGAAATTTTTTCCTTTCAAATCCCAAAATTGTCTCTCTATCAAAGACTCTTCCGGGCTTCGGGTGGGTTAAATGATGTTTTATGAAATTGTTTCCTTTAAAATCCCAAAACTATTGTGCTATCTGTTAGAGCTAGAAGTCAACTCAAAATTGTTGTTGAGTTAAGCCTAGCACACCTTGCTTCAAAATGTTTAAAGAAAATAGTTTTAGAGAGGTGGGGGATCACACTCTTGATCTCAATGTAGCTTGATGAATGAGGTATTAAAACCACTTCCCTATGTGCAACAGATCATGTAAATAAAACCTCAGTTTGAGTAAAAAGAGAGTATGAGATATGATTAAGGAGAATTAATGGAACAAAACTGATAATCATCAAAGAGCATATGTTCTTTAATATACTTTACCAGTAGAAGAATAAACCTACACTTATAAATCCTTTCTGAACAAGATTTAAAAGACTCAAACACACATGTGACAAATATTGCACTATACAAAATAGAGAAACCTTTTCAGCACATACATATAGTCATATGAGCATATAATAGTAATGATATGTTCAAGATGAGGAAATATAAGTGATAAACAAAGATGAGAGATACACACCAACCATCGACTTTATTAACAGCTGAAATATTTACATAGGTGGGATGGATCAAAATAGTCTTATAATTAGAACCTTTTTTCTAAAACAGGGATCCCACCCCTCTGCAACTCTCTCCCCTGTCCCCCTTTTATCACTTAGAAGTGATAGTTTAAATAATAAGAATCATAAACAAACTACTGCTAGTTTTATGGAGATGAAATCAAAATAGTATTCAATTATGTTCTTGCATAAACCTTGGAATTGTTGGAATCGAAGGCTGCTTCAAATATGGAACTATATCCTATAATTGTTGCTAGCTTTGCTCTGCCTCCCAAAAATAGCTCTAAAAATTATGTGATCAGCATGAAATCAAATTGCTTGGATAATAAAATATCTCGAGATAGTTGCAAGAGGTGTCTCGAATGTTAGGAAGTTGCTGGAGTCAAATTCCTTAAAATCTGGAATGTTGAAGATTCCCTTTGCCACTTGTATCCTTTGACTCTTAAAAAGTTGCCTGGAAATCTCACTTGACTCTTGACTCCCTGCCAAGTGTTCATTGAATGTTCAACTGCCTCCTTCATATGTCACTTCTCTTTTCTACAATATATAGAAATAAAGTTTTTTGTTTCCAAGCAAGGGGATCAAATCATTTCTTATCCTAATCATAGAGATTAGTTACATAAATTTTGTGATCTAAGACAATAGATACTATTATAATTGTTCTTTGACCATGCTATTGTTAGACATTTTTTATGCCAAACAAATTGGAAAATAGCTATTCATATTCCAATGCTATCGATCCTCATCCTCCATGTCACCTTAAAACCAATTATACCATGTTGGAACTTGATCCAATTAAAATATGCATAATTCCAGATCACTCTGTAACTCCTGCAGAAATTTTTTGGTTTCCCCACGTATTTTTACTTTGCATAATTCCATATCACTGTGTACTCTTTTTCTCAAGTGCGGGAATGACTGTCTTTGGATCATCCTTCATGAATAATGGCAATATAAAGTGTCCCTGAAGAAAATTTCAAACCAATGCTTGCAATAGGAGAAATACTTGTTGCTACCAAAGAGTTCTATCCCAACTGTCGCTCTTCACCTGCATATAGAGCACAATCATTTTCATATAGTAGGAGCCCATTTCCATCTTCTATAGAAACCAACTTGAAGAAGAATGAGTGAAAAGACAAAAAACCATTTGAAACCCATTAATTTTTTTCTCCTCCATCTCGGCCTTGGTTGTCAAGGACAAGAATGTGACTACATATTTTCCCATCTAAGATTCTATTGCAGATGTTCCATCTTCATACTCAACCGCACCATCATTAAGCATCTTAGGCATGTCTATCACATCGCCATGGAAATAAGAATTATAGTGCAATCCCTCTTGAATCGCAACTCCAGCTAGAGGATATGGCTTATGAAAATGATCACTAATCCTTTGATAGCAGTACAAGCATCAAATATTGGCCTTCATCTAAATTTATGGAAAAAAAAAATGATTATCCTCTACACTTGGATGTTGATTAAATTCCTCTTGGCATTTGGCATTTTATCTGGAAGCTTGATCTATGCATTGAGAATTTCTTGCATTTCTGTGAGATTTCCCCCTGGCTTTGGTAATTCCTGAATTTTTATAAATTCAATACCAGCCACTACAGGTGTTCTTGTATCACTTTTTATTCAATGGCACAATAGCTTTCTTATGCCATTAACTCAGGGGAATTTCTATGTTATTTATAAATGGAGTGGTAGTTATAATATAAATTAATTATGATAAATGGAATAAACATAGAGTGGAAATGAGAGTGGAATGGTGAGTTGGATGGGTAGGTAAGGTGAGAGAAAGAGTGGGTTGAGGTGAGATAATGAGTGGGATAGGTAGGTGAGAGAATAGTGGGGCTTTTTTTATTTTTTATTTTTTATTTTATTTAAAATATAAAATCAAAACTAACATAATGATTTTATATTAAAAATAAAATTCTACTAAATGAGATTTGGCATTGGAAATGGAAATGGATGTTTCAAACAAGTGATAGGAGTAGAAAAATAAAATAGGCAAGCATGTGGATCAAAATAAAACAGTTGCGGTGTTACTTTAGTGAATTTTGTTACTAGGGTCTGGAACTTCCTGTAGCACCTTTTAAGGCCACAAATTGACACTACAAATATTGATACTAACATTGGATCCGTGGGGGATGGCATGTTTCCTGCGATCTGCCAAGAACTTTTATACTTGTTCCTTGCTCATTGGGCTATGGAGTCATTCACCACCTTCCAAACCTCTGCAACTTGTTCAAATTTTGAAACCACACTGTTGAAAAATATATATATATATATTGTTACATATTGTAGTCTTCCCATACTGTACACAATGAAGCAAACCAAATGCTCTAAAAGAGAGCTTATTCATCCTACATTACTCTACTCTAACCATCTCTCCAATTCTCTCAAGTAAAATAAAATGTCCATAGCAGCCATGAAAGTAGCTTCACAATTGCTAGAATCACATGTCTACAACCGATTAGCGGATAACAACAGAGATATAACAAAAACCATAAATTATTTGGAAAACCATACTCACCTTCAAATGCCAGTGATATGATGAAATTTGAAATCATCAAAGAATTTAAAAAATAAGACTCCAACATTAGTGCTACTGGGTCTTCAAAACCAAGATCACAAACCTATTGATCCAGATGAGATGACTGCCACTGCATGAATTCTCTTTTACTGAGAAAAAGGTGACCTCCTTGTTCCTTCAACAACAATAACCCTTTCCCATGAAAATCAGGAGCAACAAAATTTCTATGCTCATGCAGTAAAAATCCCTGAACAAAACTTGAAAACATATAATCCTGGAGATCATCATGAACAAACAAAGAATGTTGATTTCCAGTATGAACAATCGGGAGATTTGGAGAAACAGTTGTTTCCTCAAAAAAATAATCATGTGACACTTCAATAGTAGGATTAAAAGGGTTCCTACTATGATCAGCTGAAAACCTTCCACAAAGAAAATTATCCTTTGAAAAATGACCGTCATGATCATCCTCATAAACACAATCAGCTCTTGGCTCATAACTAGAAAAATAGTTAACTGTATTTGTAAATTCACCTTGCTGGTATAAGTTATGAGCATCTAAATATGCACTCTCATTAGTAGAAAAAACATATTTATCAATTTCAAGACCTAAAAAAGAATTGAAATCTGAAAATGATGCAGAAAGTTGTCCCAAATCTGACTTCTATTCATAAACATCCTCTTGTCCATATCCTTCTTCTAGTTGATCTAGGTCCAAATCTGATTCGTGCTTCTCATAAGCTTTACTTTGTTCAAAAATTTCATCCCAAAACTGCTTTGGTAGCCTCCCACAGGCTCAAAAATTCTCCTTGATCTCCTCAGCATTAGTAAACATTTGTTCAAGGGATGAGGATTTCCTCTCTCTAAGATAAAGGAACAACTTAGGATGTTGAGCTAGCGTATAATATACCATGGCAACAGTTTCAGAAGGTCAGATATCCAAAGGCATACTGCAATAAAAATTATGGAGCCTCCTGTTGAATGGAGAAAGGGCTTCATCCTTCCCTCTTCTCATATTATAAAATCCGATCAAATACTTATCAATAGATTTGTTGTCACCCCACTATCTCAGGAATACACGATGAAAATCAGTCCATGAACAAATAGAACAAGCCTTCATATTTCTAAACCAGAAAGCAACATCCAACCAAGTATTTGAAAAATAACCTCAAAATAATATCCTCATGCATGATTTCGAAATTATCAACAAAATCCGAAAAAGATTCCATGTGCTTTTCAGTTGTAATATGATCATCTCCTTTAAACACGGGAAGGTAATCAAAGAACATAGGAGAGTAATCATTAAGGATAGGAGGCAACTTGAGAGGTTTAAAAAATTCTCTGATTCTTAATTGAGCTTCAGTAGGCTGAACACAAAGGTCAACTGGTTGATTGTAAGGTTCAATGGGGACCTTGGAAGGTATATCAACTTCATAATCCACAAGTTTACAATATAAGTCAACTTCAGGAGAAATTGAAACATAGGCCTAAACTTTATCAATAGGTTCACATGATGGGATTAACTCAAGGTCAATAGTGAATGAAGACGTAAAATCTTCATTATCGAGGGGAGAATATCCATTTGTAGGCTTACAATCATCTGAATAAACAAAACATAGGATGATCCTATTTACATGCAAAGGGAAAGACAGGAACGAGCTGATAAAGAAGAACAAAAGTTCATGGAGAAAGATAATGAGTTGATACCTAGTTTTTCCCTTCCATGCGTTCATTTTCCTGTCAATAGGATTCTTCCTGCAGTGGATTCTTAGATTGTGGAGTCACCAGGTGAATGATATGCAGTCTGATATATGTTCACTTCTTGTTCACCATCAAGAAGAGAATCCCATAGATGTCGTTCTCCCAGGGAAGATTACTTTGTTTTGTTCATTCCCCGGCAATGACACCAAAATATGTTAGAGCTAGAAGTC
>JASDQU010103047.1:200728-215909 GCA_032191745.1 Picea mariana
ATTACTCTGAACAACAATTGCAATCATTGAGTTAAGCACATAATGAAATACAATCGTATCTGAATAATCAATTGCATGACTGAATAATTAACAACATAAATGAATTGAAGCACAAAACAAATAATTAACAACTTGCATAATTAAATCACAGAACGAGAAATTGAAGAAAACTACCTAAGTTACACAACACTATATTCTATTGAAGTGGGCCCTGCCTCCATAGAACAAAGTGATATTATTCTATATCAACGCTTACAACATAATTAATTAAACTAATTAAAAATGATCAAAAGAAATAAATCTATTACAAATATACAAATAAAATAGATTAAATTAATTGATTAAATCAGACCCTATGGTAATTATAAAGCTACAATTAAAAAATGAAATAAAAACTTACTGGATTATTCCATTGACATTGGGATAACAGTCTTCCCTAAAGAATGGAGAGAGTTCTCTATTTTGTACATAGATTGAATGGAAACTAGAAATAACAAATATCTAAATAAACCCACTTATGGATTTAATAAATCCATAGTGGTTACAACAATTTCCTAGATAACAAATAATTTCCAACTAATAATCATAAATTAATGAATAACTCCAAGATATTTTTGCTAACAATTAGCAAACAATAGATAACTTCCAAGATATTTTTCTAACAATTAGAAAATAATAAATAACTTCAAGATATTTTGCCCAAAAATTCCAAGATTCTTGGTTAACCATTCAAACAAATATTTTGTTTTGGAATTGAAAAATTGTCTTTGTATCTTTGATCTTCTTGGACTAATATTGTCATTTCATAAATCCATAAATCAAAAATATGTGACATGATGGCTTACCATTCCGACGACTCAAGGTTCGTTGGACAAGTTGCAGCAACATGAGTTGCAGTACAGAATAGTTCCCTAGCGAGTTGTAACAATTGTACTTCAGGCGAGTTGTAGCACAGGTGGATTTGTAGCAATGAGAGTTGCAACGCAAAATAGTTACCTGACGAGTTGTAGCACAGGTGGAGTTGCAACAATGAGATATGCAACACATAATAGTTCCCTGGCGAGTTGCAATGACTGAAAATGAGTATTGCAACAGCTAAAAATACTTGTTGCAGCAATTGAAACCAAAACATCCTTCGTGGCAACATCACAATATGCACAACAACTTGTCTGGCATATCGTCTTTGAAAATTAACTCCAAGATAAATGCAAATATGATCTTTTTCTAATGTTTAATCATAAATTCATGTAAATTACTAAATAAATGTAATGGAAACAAATTAAGTCTAAATCTCACATAATAATGAATTGATAGAACATATAGGTAGGTGGAAAGGGGTTACAAGTAGGAAAAGATGGTATAAAAAGATGTCATTTATGGAGCCCGTCAAGAAGGTGACATCATCCCCTGGGGACAACTTGACATTGTTTGAGTTAAATATCATGAGTTGTCACATTCTAAATGGTGGAAGGAAACAATAGTTAAACATGGTAATGCTATGAGTACTTTCAAATCTAGAAAACAAAGTACTCATAATAAATGTCCTTTCCCACTTCTCTAATAAAGTAATATTTTTGTTGTCTCATCAAAATATCCATATCTTTTTATGTTCTCAATAAATATATTCCACATTAAATGATGTTTTATGAATTTTTTTCCTTTCAAATCCCAAAATTGTCTCTCTATCAAAGACTCTTCCAGGCTTCGGGTGGGTTAAATGATGTTTTATGAAATTGTTTCCTTTCAAATCCCAAAACTATCGTGCTATCTGTTAGCGCTAGAAGTCAACTCAAGATTGTTGTTGAGTTAAGCCTAGCACACCTTGTTTCAAAATGTTTAAAGAAAATAGTTTTAGAGAGGTGGGGGATCACACTCTTGATCTCAATGTAGCTTGATGAATGAGCTATTAAAACCACTTCCCTATGTGAAACAGATCATGTAAATAAAACCTCAGTTTGAGTAAAAAGAGAGTATGAGATATGATTAAGGAGAATTAATGGAACAAAACTAATAATCATCAAAGAGCATCTGTTCTTTAATATACTTTACCAGTAGAAGAATAAACCTACACTTATAAATCCTTTCTGAACAAGATTTAAAAGACTCAAACACACATGTGACAAATATTGCACTATACAAAATAGAGAAACCTTTTCAACACATACATATAGTCATATGAGCATATAATAGTAATGATATGTTCAAGATGAGGAAATAGAAGTGATAAATAAAGATGAGAGATACACACCAACCATCGACTTTATTAATAGCTGAAATATTTACATAGGTGGGATGGATCAAAATAGTCTTATAATTAGAACCTTTTTTCTAAAACAGGGATCCCACCCCTCTGCAACTCTCTCCCTTGTCCCCCTTTTATCACTTAGAAGTGATAGTTTAAATAATAAGAATCATAAACAAACTACTGCTAGTTTTATGGATATGAAATCAAAATAGCATATCAATTATGTTCTTGCATAAACCTTGGAATTGTTGGAATCGAAGGTTGCTTCAAATATGGAACTATATCCTGTAATTGTTGCTAGCTTTGCTCTCTCCCAAAAATAGCTCTAAAAATTATGTGATCGGCATGAAATCAAATTTCTTGGATAATAAAATATCTCGAGATAGTTGCAAGAGGTGTCTCGAATGTTAGGAAGTTGTTGGAGTCAAATTCCTTAAAATCTGGAATGTTGAAGATTCCCTTTGCCACTTGTATTCTTTGACTCTTAAAACGTTGCCTGGAAATCTCACTTGACTCTTGACTCCCTGCCAAGTGTTCATTGAATGTTCAACTGCCTCCTTCATATGTCACTTCTCTTTTCTACAATATATAGAAATAAAGTTTTTGTTTCCAAGCAAGGGGATCAAATCATTTCTTATCCTAATCATAGAGATTAGTTACATAAATTTTTTGATCTAAGACAATAGATACGATTATAATTGTTCTTTGATCCTATTTATGGTCAACCTTTGACCATGATATTGTTAGACATTTTTCATGCCAAACAAATTGGAAAATAGCTATTCATATTCCAATGCTATCGATCCTCATCCTCTATGTCACCTTAAAACCAATTATACCATGTTGGAACTTGATCCAATTAAAATATGCATAATTCCAGATCACTGTGTAACTCCTACAGAAATATTTTGGTTTCCCCACGTATTTTTACTTTGCATAATTCCATATCAATGTGTACTCTTTTTTTCAAGTGCGGGAATGACTGTCTCCGGATCATCCTTCATGAATAATGGCAATATAAAGTGTCCCTGAAGAAAATTTCAAACCAATGCTTGCAATAGGAGAAATACTTGTTGCTACCAAAGAGTTCTATCCCAACTGTCGCTCTTCACCTGCATACAGAGCACAAGCCTTTTCATATAATAGGAACCCATTTCCATCTTCTATAGAAACCAACATGAAGGAGAATGAGTGAAAAGACAAAAAACCATTTGAAACCCATTAATTTTTTTCTCCTCCATCTCAGCCTCGATTGCCGAGGACAAGAATGTGACTACATCTTTTCCCATATAATATTCTATTGCAGATGTTTCATCTTCATACTCAACCGCACCATCATTAAGCATCTTAGGCATGTCTATCACATCGCCATGGAAATAAGAATTATAGTGCAATCCCTCTTGAATCGCAACTCCAACTAGAGGATATGGCTTATGAAAATGATCACTAATCCTTTGATAGCAGTACAAGCATCAAATCTTGGCCTTTATCTAGATTTATGGAAAAAAAAAATGATTCTCCTCTACACTTGGGTGTTGATTAAATTCCTCTTGGCATTTGGCATTTTATCTGGAAGCTTGATCTATGCGTTGAGAATTTCTTACATTTCTATGAGATTTCCCCCTGACTTTGGTAATTCCTGCATTTTTTTAAATTCAATACCAGCTGCTACAGGTGTTCTTGTAGCACTTTTTATTCAATGGCACAATAGCTTTCTTATGCCATTAACTCATGCGAATTTCTATGTTATTTCTAAATGGAGTGGTAGTTATAATATAAATTAATTATGATAAATGGAATAAACATAGAGTGGAAATGAGAGTGGAATGGTGAGTTGGATGGGTAGGTAAGGTGAGAGAAAGAGTGGGTTGAGGTGAGATAATGAGTCGGATAGGTAGGTGAGAGAATAGTGGGGTTTTTTTTATTTTTTGTTTTTTATTTTATTTAAAATATAAAATAAAAACTAACATAATGATTTTATATTAAAAATAAAATTCTACTAAATGAGATTTGGCATTGGAAATGGAAATGTATGTTTCAAACAAGTTACAGGAGTAGAAAAATAAAATAGGCAAGCATATGGATCAAAATAAAACAGTTGCGGTGTTACTTTAGTGAATTTTGTTACTGGGGTCTGGAACTTCCTGTAGCACCTTTTAAGGCCACAATTTGACACTGCAAATATTGATACTAACATTGGATCCATGGGGGATGGCATGTTCTCTACGATCTTCCAAGAACTTTTATACGTGTTCCTTACTCATTGGGCTATGGAGTCATTCGCCACCTTCCAAACCTCTACAACTTGTTCAAATTTTGAAACCACACTGTTGAAAAAAATATATATATTGTTGCATATTGTAGTCTTCCCATACTGTACACAATGAAGAAAACCAAATGCTCTAAAAGAGAGCTTATTCATCCTACATTACTCTAATCTAACCATCTCTCCAATTCTCTCAAGTAAAATAAAATTTCCATAGCAGCCATGAAAGTAGCTTCACAATTGATAGAATCACATGTCTACAACCGATTAACGGATGACAACAGAGATATAAAAAAAACCATAAATTATTTGGAAAACCATACTCATCTGCAAATGCCAGTGATATGATAAAATATGAAATCATCAAAGAATTTAAAAAATAAGACTCCAACATTAGTGCTACTGGATCTTCAAAACCAAGATCACAAAACTGCTGATCTGGATGAGATGACTGCCACTACATGAATTCTCTTTTGCTGAGAAAAAGGTGACCTCCTTGTTCCTTCAACAACAATAACCCTTTCCCATGAAAATCAGAAGCAACACAATTTCTATGATCATGCAGTATAAATCCCCGAACAAAACTTGAAAGCATATAATCCTGGAGATCATCATAAACAAACAAAGAATGTTGATTTCCAGTATGAACAGATGGGAGATTTGGAGAAACAGATGTTTCCTCAACAAAATAATCATGTGACACTTCAATAGTAGTATTAAAAGGGTTCCTACTATGATCAGCTGAAAACCTTCCACAAAGAAAATTATCCTTTGAAAAATGACCCTCATGATCATCCTCATAAACACAATCAGCTCTTGGCTCATAACTAGAAAAATAGTTAATTGTATTTGTAAATTCACCTTGCTGGTATAAGTTATGAGCATATAAATCTGCACTCTCATTAGTAGAAAAAACATATTTATCAATTTCAAGACCTAAAAAAGAATTGAAATCTGAAATGATGCAGAAAGTTGTCCCAAATCTGACTTCTATTCATAAACATCCTCTTGTCCATATCCTTCTTCCAGTTGATCTGCGTCCAAATCTGATTTGTGCTTCTCATAAGCTTTACTTTGTTCAAAATTTTCATCCCAAAACTGCTTTGGTAGCCTCACACAGGCTCAAAAATTCTCCTCGATCTCCTCAGCATTAGTAAACATTTGTTCAAGGGATGAGGATTTCCTCTCTCTAAGATAAAGGAACAACTTAGGATGTTGAGCTAGCGTATAATATACCATGGCAACAGTTTCAGAAGGTCAGATATCCAAAGGCATACTGCAATAAAAATTATGGAACCTCCTGTTGAATGGAGAAAGGGCTTCATCCTTCCCTCTTCTCATATTATAAAATTCGATCAAATACTTATCAACAGATTTGTTTTCACCCCACTATCTCAGGAATACACGATGAAAATTAGTCCATGAACAAATAGAACAAGCCTTCATATTTCTAAACCACAAAGCAACATCCAACCAAGTATTTGGAAAATAACCTCAAAATAATATCCTCATGCATGATTTCGAAATTATCAACAAAATCCTAAAAATCTTCCATGTGCTTTTCAGTTGTAATACGATCATCTCCTTTAAACACAGGAAGGTAATCAAAGAACATAAGAGAGTAATCATTTAGGATAGGAGGCAACTTGAGAGGTTTAAAAATTTCTCTGATTCTTAATTGAGCTTCAGTAGGCTGAACACAAAGGTCAACTGGTTGATTGTAAGGTTCAATGGGGACCTCATAAGGTATATCAACTTCATAATCCACAAGTTTACAATATAAGTCAACTTTAGGAGAAATTGAAACATAGGCCTAAACTTTATCAATAGGTTCACATGATGGGATTAACTCAAGGTCAATAGTGAATGAAGAGGGAAAATATTCATTACCAAGGGGAGAATATCCATTTGTAGGCTTACAATCATCTGAATAAACAAAACATAGGACGATCCTATTTACATGCAAAGGGAAAGACAGGAACAAGCTGATAAAGAAGAACAAAAGTTCATGGAGAAAGATAATGAGTTGATACCTAGTTTTTCCCTTCCATGCTTTCATTTTCCTGTCAATAGGATTCTTCCTGCAGTGGAGTCTTAGATTGTGGAGTCACCAGGTGAATGATATGCAGTCTGATATATGTTCACTTCTTGTTCACCATCAAGAAGAGAATCCCATAGATGTCGTTCTCCCAGGGAAGATTACTTTGTTTTGTTCATTCCCCGGCAATGACACCAAAATATGTTAGAGCTAGAAGTCAACTCAAGACTATTGTTGAGTTAAGCCTAGCACACCTTATTTCAAAATGTTTAAAGAAAATAGTTTTAGAGAGGTGGGGGATCACACACTTGATCTCAATGTAGCTTGATAAATGAGCTATTAAAACCACTTCCCTATGTGCAACAGATCATGTAAATAAAACCTCAGTTTGAGTAAAAAGAGAGTATGAGCTATGATTAAGGAGAATTAATGGAACAAAACTAACAATCATTGAAGAGGATATGATCTTTAATATACTTGATCAGTAGAAGAATAAAACTACACTCAAAAATCCTTTATGAACAAGATTTAAAAGACTCAAACACACATGTGGAAAACATTTCACTATACAAAATAGAGAAACCTTTTCAGCACATACATATAGTCATATGAGCATATAACAATAATGATATGTTCAAGATGAGGAAATAGAAGTGATAAACAAAGATGAGAGATACACACCAACCATCAAATTTATTAACAACTGAAATATTTACATAGGTAGGATGGATCAAAATAGTCTTATAATTAGAACCTTTTTTTCCAAAATAGGGATCCCACCCCTCTACATCTCTCTCCCCTGTCCCCCTTTTATCACTTAGAAGTGATAGTTTAAATAATAAAAATCATAAACAAACTACTAGTAGTTTTCTAGAGATGAAATAAAAATAGCATATCAATTATTTTCTTGCATAAAGCTTGGAATTGTTGGAATCGAAGGCTGCTTCAAATATGGAACTATATCTCGTAACTACTGCTAGCTTTGCTTTGTCTCCCAAAAATAGCTCTAAAAATGATGTGATCAACATGAAATCAAATTGCTTGGTTAATAAAAGATCTCGAGATAGTTGCAAGAGGTGTCTCGAATGTTGGGAAGCTACTGGATAAAATATGGAATGTTGAAGATTCTCGTTGCCACTTGTATCCTTTAACTCTTTAAAAGTTGCCTGGAAATCTTACTTGACTCTTGACTCCCTGCCAAGTGTTCTTTGAATGTTCAACTTCCTCCTTCATATGTCACTTCTCTTCTCTACAATATATAGAAATATTTGTTTTTGTTTCCAAGAAAGGGAATCGAATCATTGCTTGGCCTAATCATAGATATTAGTTACATAAATTTTTTGATCTAAGACAGTAGTCCTATTTTTATGGTCAATCTTTGACCATGTTATTCTTAGAAATTTTCGATGCCAAACAAATTTAAAAATAGTTATTCATATGCCAATGTTATCGATCCTCATCCTCCATGTCACCTTAAAAACAATTATACAATTATGGAACTTGATCCAATTAAAATATGCATAATTCCAGATCATTGTGTAGCTCCTGCAGAATTGTTTTTGTTTCCCCACGTATTTTTACTCTGCATAATTCCATATCACTGTGTACTTTTTTTTCGAGTGCTAGAATGATTTTCTTTGGATCATCCTTCATGAATAATGGAAATATAAAGCGTCCCTGAAGAAAATTTCAAACCAATGCTTGCAATAGGAGAAATACTTGATGCTACCAAAGAGTTCTATCCCAGCTATCGCTCTTCACCTGCATACAAAGAAAAAACCTTTTCATATAGTAGGAGCCCATTTCCATCTCTTATAGAAACCAACTTGAAGAAGAATGAGTGAAAAGATAAAAATCCATTTGAACCCCATTAGTTTTTTGCTCCTCCATCCTGGGCTTGGTTTCCAAGGACAAGAACGTGAATACATCATTTCCCATTTGAGATTCTATTGCAGGTGTTCCATCTTCATACTCAACCCCACCATCATTAAGCATATTAGGCATGGCTATTGCATCACCAGGGAAATAAGAATTATAGTGCAATCCTTCTCGAATCGCAACTCCAGCTGGCGGATATGGATTAGGAAAACGATCATTGATCCTTTCATAACAGTATGAGCATCAAATCTTGGCCTTCATCTAAATTTCTGGAACAAAAAAGAAAATGATTCTCCTCTGCACTTGGTTGTCGATTAAATTACTCTTGGCATTTGGTGTTTGATCTAGAATCTTGATCTATGCGTTGAAAATTTCTTACATTTTCGTGAGCTTTCCCCCTAGCTTTGGTAATTCCTTCATTTTTTTTTAAATTCAATACCAGTCGCTACAGGTGTTCCTGTAGTGATTTTGATTCAATGGCATGTTATGGGTGTTATATATGCACTAAAAACACAGTAAAAACCCTCAATTAAATTGTCAACCCGGGGCAAGTAAACTTAGAGTTGTAGAAAAATATATGCCAAAGGTAGAAGGGCTGGTAGTAGTATAGTCTAACTAAGGAAGGTAGCTATATAAAGCTAATCTATTCAAGAAAACCTATCTAATGAGAAAACCCTACTAAGAAAATTGAAACTATGTAACATAAGTACTTTTGGGCCAAGGATCTATGGATAGTTCTAAGAAAGCAAGTAAAAACCCTACTTGAAGCAAACTAGTTCATAACAATAAGCAAAAGAGACTATTTAAGCATAATAAACAAATGACAAAAGCAAACTTCTTTAACTTTCCAACCTATATTCAATGAGTAACTACCCTATGAAAGAAAATAAATAAACAAGCAAGCAAAGACACCTAACTAACCTACTAAAGAAAGTAAACAAGTAAGCAAAGACAACTATCTAACCTACTAAAGAAATAGACAAGTAAGCAAAGACAACTAACTAACCTACTAAAGAAAATAGACAACTAACTACTGCAAGAAATCAAATTAAAACTTCTCATTGAACAACTATCTAGCCTAAGAGGCAGGTGGACAAAATTCTTAATTCAAAACTAATTCTAATTCATGAAAGGAAATCTATTTAATTGAAAGCAAGAAGAACTAACAACTAGTCTTGAACCTATGATAAGCAAACTGCTCTTTAATCTATCAAAGCAAAAGACTATCTATCCTACAACAACAATAAAACTATCTTATAAGCTATGAAAGCAAGAAACTAGATCTTCTAAGCTATGAAAGCAAGAAACTAGATCTTCTAATCTATGAAAGTAGGAAACTAGATCTTTTAACCTATGAAATCAAGAAAACTATCCTTTAACCTATGAAAACAGGAAAACTATCTTTTAACCTATGAAAACTCAAATATAGTGTTGGTGGTTGTGTGAATGTCTCTAGTGTCGTATGATATCTCGATGGCACTTGACAACAAAAGATCATTCAAGCGGTATAAGCTTAATACTGATCTCAATAGCAAAGTGAAAGGTATGTATTAAACAATCCAACGAGAATTTAGCCATCACAAGAACAATCGTCAATTACCCTGCATATTTATTAACCATCAACAATATAATGAGATCATCATTGTACTTCTATACTATGTAAGCAAAACTAGATTCAACCACTAACTAAGAAATATAATTGCAATTTAATTCTAGAAATAAAATTACATAAATTGAAAACTATGTTATATCTACTCTAACAATTCAAACTGCAATAAGAAAATGTTTAAAAACATAAATTAAAACATGACATTAAAAAGTAAACTAACAACTACATTAATCAACAACTAGCTAAGCCAATTCTACATAAAAATGAAATAAGCAAGCTATGATTAAAAATTGAAATTGATCCTATCCATCCATCAAATCCTTGTCGAAGAAAGCTCAAATAAAAACTTTGTTCTATTCTAATTAAAACTTTGTTTTAAACTTGATTCTAAAATCATAAATAAAGATGTAATCTAATATCTAACTACACTTGGGGTTAGTCTAGGGATCTGCAAATCCGTTCCTAACTACCAGATTAATGCATGATAACACAATTCATCATACTAACCTGTAAAAGAGAGTCAAAGCAACTAAATTATAATAGCAAACTAATTAACATAATAAAAATGCATGTACAGGAAATAAAGAGAACAACTAAACTATGAAATGCATAAACAAACATAAAGACAGTTATCAGACTGCTAGTGGGCCTGTTGGGACTCCAAAATGTCGTCCAAATTCACTTTCATTTCCATCATTTCACCCTCATTCCATAACATTGTACCTCCATAACCCTACATTAATAACCACTTTCATAATCATATGGGGTTTATCATTACTATTTTCCAAAGTTATTTATTTCAAGTATTTTAAGAGAATTTATGATTAATTATTGGGAAACTAACATGTTTTCATATGTATCTAAAAGTGTTATGAGTTTTGTGATGTTGTAGGCCTCCTTAAAGCTTCTGGAAGGATCTTATTTGGCCACCTAACCACAAATTCGAATTTCAAATTCCATCTCATGAGGATTTGTGGAATATTTGAAGAAGATGTGGAGCACATTCAAAGGAGGAGAATCATGAAAGTTTTGATAGGTGTCTTGTATCAAAACTATGAGAGAATTTGGAGAGGATTTGTATCTTGTATTTTTAGGAGAATGGTTGTAACCACAAGAGATAATTGTGGATCTAGGAGAGATTAGTGGATCAACATTTATGAGTTAGGTATCTTACCTTTTGTATAAATAAGAGTGTCTTCTCCTCTCAAGGGTACTCAACTAGTGAATTAGTGATTAATTAGATTATTGTAATCCTCTTCTTTCCTTCAATAAAGTTAATGAGTTCATTTCCAACATTGTGAGTTGATTTCCAAGATGTGATGATTGCTTGATGTGCTCGTTGAGGAATGGAGGGCCCCCATCAACCACAACGAGCACATCTCCTCTTTTTCATTTGTTGTAGTTAAATTGTTCCATTTTCATTTATGCAGATTGATATTTAGTTAACCAAAGTTTGATAGATGTGTGGGATTATTAATTGATATTGCTACAGATAACTAAGTCAAAGTCCATCTTTCCATTTCATGAGCTTGTAAATGGACAAGTCATTATCTGAGCAAGATATTTTGAATGCATGATTGGTAAGATTTTGTTTGCAAGTTTTGATTTCTGGATTTTGAATTGCATGAGTGGAGAATGTTATATGAAAAAAAGTGTGAAAACCAAGAATCTTGTTATTGATTGTTTCTTGATTGAAATATACTCATCAGACATAGGAACCTATATGTTATCGACACATATAGTGTATCAACTCTACTGATTACAAATCCTGGTCGATAATTAATGTTTGGTAATATATTATGCATATAATTGCACCAACAGGCCCCCCCAGCAAGTCGTGGTCACTTTCTAAAAGCACACCATGAGCTTAGCAAGATGAATTCACCATAAAAACTCAAAAACGCAGTTCTTGTATAATCTGGCAATGTAAAATAGAAAAACAGAGTAAAATCGCATTTCTATCTATCACACTGATGTTTCTACTGCTTAACTTATGTCTGACCACCACAGTGGTATTTATAATGTTTACAGACCAAGTGGTCAACCATAGGGGGGTCAAACCACTTCTAAATTCGGCAATTTTCATTAAATGATGCCCTAACTGCTAAAATAGAGCGAGCTAATAATATCCCTCTTGAACAACTAAAACTGAGTTGTCAAAATTTTAGTAGCTAGAGGGGGCAAGCACGAACAAAACCCACGTTCCCGATTCGCCCATCATTAACTGCCAATACCATAACTACCAAGTTTCCCTCCATTTTTGTGCAATACACAGTGCTGGACAGAGTGTCAGATTGGGTACCGAAATGAGTGCTAGAAGGAGTGTCGGACTGAGTGTCGAAAGTAGAAATGTGGTGCGTTTTTGCCCTTTAACACCAGAAAAACGTGAATTAGCTCTTGGTAATCATAAAACGTGATGAATTATACCCAATAATGACATTAAAAATGAATCACATGTACAAGGTGGAGATCATACTGTTTTAACATAAAATTCTTCAAAAATCTCCTTCAAAATATGAAAAACACATATGTACATGTTGTAAAAGTGTATAATAATTGTCATAAAAGTGATCATATCTCGGGCCCAACATTACCCCCACACTTACGATTTTGCAGGTCCCACTACAAACAAAAATAAGTTACCCCTCGTGACTAGGCTTGCTGAGGAGGATCGGCTTTAGAAGCCTCTCCTTCTTGTTGTGAAGACTTTGCCTTGTGCCTCTTATATTTCTTCAACTGTGCTCTAAGGATGCAGTTGGATTTGGTCATTTCATCGACCAATCATTGAAGAGAGTTAACCTTTGCTTGAAGGACTGCATTATCATGATTAAGGTGTGTGTCTATTGTCTTCCTTTCCTCCAACTGTTGGAGAAGCTGATGGTTTTCCTTTTGTAGCTCCTCTATGGTTGGGGTAGAATCGATGATCTCCGAGGAAGGCTTAGATCCTTTGAGGGATGCACAATCTATCAATTTTAGGATCTAGAGTAGGCATGGGTGAAGTAGGAGAGATGGGGGATTGGTAAGGAGAGGTAGGTTCTGATTTTTTTTTCCTTAGTGGTTCTAATCCATCCACAAAAACTTCCCTAAGTTTCTTGTGAGGGCTTTGAAGGTCGGAGGATACTTGCATAGGGTCCAAAGCAGGTGGAGGTTTTGCATAAGGCTTGGTTATTGTGCTCCGGGTACTCTTCCGAAAGGGTCCTTTACCAAATCGATTGGCTCCCCTCTTGTTTGTGGGAATTATGGGAAATTCTTGCTGAATTACTTCATGGATTTGTTTAGGTGTAGGATCAAGAGAGAGTGAAGGCATTGGGGGGTTAACAATAGGCTTATTTTGGTATTTTCTCTTTGTCTTTTTACCCGATGAAGAAGTAGGGATATCAACAAGATTTTGGTATTGTTCATGCAAAGAGAGGGTTTGTGCAAGGGGGTTTGGAGTTCTTGGAGAGAGAGGTTTGGATGGAGAGATAGTTTTTAGGCTAAGTGGCTTTTTTTTGGTCTTAATTGTCAAGTGAGGGTTTGCAAATTGGTAGATAAAGGCATTCCAATTTTTCCCTTGTTTCTCTAGTTCGGATAGAATGAGGAGTTTGATCAAGACATGGTGGAAGAGACTATTGTGGGGGTTAGTCACATTCTTCCTCACTTGAGAGGACATATTCTCCAAGATTTTGAGAAAATAGAAGGGGAAGTTCAAAGGTTTGTTGAATAGAAAATGACCCAACAATTTGAAATGACAAGCTTTGAAGGTGGAGTATCTACCTTCACATGTAATTAACCTTGTGATTACGATGAGTGGGTTGATCAATTCCTCATTTATCCACTCCTTAGAATACCCTTTTTCTCCTAAAATTCTCTCGAATTCGGGTGCAAACACCCTGTTATAACTTGAGCACGGCAATTGGTGGTTTTTGAACCATCTATCTCCCATTCTTGGGAGCTTTGTAGCTGCAACAATGGACTCTTCTGAAACTTCAAAGGAAAGAGACCCTACATGTGTTGTCTTCCCATCAAAACCAAGGGCGAATTGCATGGAGAGGTCGTCATCGTAGCCCTGCAAGTTAGACAAAAATGGCCCCCAGCCTGCGCACAAAAACACTTCTCTACATTGTGCAAATTCGGGAATGGAAAACAAATCCGCATAGGAAGAAGGTTTGTATCTCCTGGGCATTGTGATAGAGGTGAAATTAACCAAGAAAGGGAGAAAACAGGCCAAGAGATGGCACAAATTGGGAACGGTTTGAGCATGATTTGAACAGGGGACGAATTGGCAGAGGTTGGGCGTGATTTCTTAACGCAAGGTAGAGAAAATGGCAAGGGCGAATGGAGATAATGGTTGCCTAGCCCGATTTTGAATGCACATATAGTGGAGTGGGTTGCACACATGTGCGCATGGGCTTCCATGTGTGGAGAATTTGAATTCGATGGCTCATTTTGGAGAAATGTAATGATGTGTGGTTAGATCAATGTCCAAGTCTTTTGACTTGGACATTTGATCATAAACATATGGAGCATCTACAATCAATGTCTGCAACCAATTCAATTGAATGTAATTGATTTCTGGTTACCTGGAATCTAGGATAGTTACTGGTGTGTAATTCATATGGCACTTTGTTCAACACCTCATACAGTATTTCATATGGCACCTCATACGATACTTCATCCGGTACCTCTGTGTCAAATACATTTTCACTTCCTGTAATGGATAGCCTGCAAATTTGAAGTGTTTTTGACAATCACAGTGGTAAATGAGCAGAGGCAGACTGTTCCCTTATTGTTGATTTTGTCGTCATGCTCACTCAACCCTCTTGCATATGACATATAATGTCAAACCTACAATGAACAGGTTATAGCAAGTAAAAACTTGTATTGTCAAACCTACAATGTACAGCTTGTAATGAAAGATAAACCGATAAAAGTGATCTGGTCTGTTAGGCATATGTTCAGTAATTTATAGCACACAGGATTTTAGCACTTTAAAAATAAAATGCATATTAATGTAATAACCTGTATCATGGTAATAATACAAAAACTCTTGCAAAGATTTATTTCTCTTAGGAAATGATCATTTGTCAGCTCATGAACCCCTCCCCCACACCTAAGTATTGTGACACCTCACAATCAAAAGTATAGGAAACTAGTCAGTATCCC
>JASDQU010103047.1:231258-246674 GCA_032191745.1 Picea mariana
AATATTCATTTGATGCTTTAGTAGACACAAAATTCAAGTGTAACAATTTTTTAGGAAAGATCCTTGAAACTATGTACTCCTAGTGAAATAAATACTTACAGAAATCTCTAGAATTGCCTTATTAACAAAATTCAAAAACTATTTACATATATATAGTAGGAAATTCAGAAAAAAATTCAAGAACAAGGGGGGACTTCCTCATCTACTAAGGCCAATGCCTTGTTAGTTGACATGACTTGTAGAAAATCCTCTCTGAAAATGGGCTTATGATAAAATTTAAGTCGGTGTCCATTTACCACAAAGGAGACTTGCCCATCGTCAATTGTTTTAATTTTTACAGCTCCATTTTCATATACAGTGTCTACCTCGTAAGGGCCCAACCACTGGGTGATGAGTTTGCCTTTAAAGGTTTTGAATCAGGAATCAAACAATAGATCCCAATCACTAGGTTGGAAGTGTTTATTTTTAATAAACTTGTCATGCCACTTGTTCCTCTGGTTTTGGACTAATATTGTTCGTTGGATGGCATCTTGCCTGATTTCATCCAACTCATTCAATTGTAAGGCTCATTTCTTCTAAGCCTCATCCAGGTTCAATCATAATTCTATGGAAATATGAAAGGTCCTTACTTGGAATTCTATAGGTAGAAGTACTTGTTTCCCGTACACTAGCTCATAAGGAGTGTGCCCAGTGGTATTTCTCCAGGTGGTTTGGTATGCCCACAAAGCCTCTGGGAGCTTATCAGCCCAATCTCGGTGATGCAACTGAATAGTCTTCGTCAATATGGCTTCTAGAACTTTGTTTGTAGATTCTACCTGACCATTGGCTTGCGGGTGGTATGGAGAAGATTTACAATGTTTAATACCATATTTCTCTGTTAGCTCTTTCATCATCTTGGAAGTGAATTGAGTGCCTTGGTCGGTAACAATTTCACAAGGGACACCGAAGTAGGTAAATATGTCTTCATAGATGAATTTGACAACAGACTTCTCTGTAGCCCTGAATAGGACTTTTTCCTCTACCCATTTGGTGACATAGTCCGTACAAACCAAAATATAGTTCTTCCTACGGGACATGGGTGAAATTGGTCCTACAAAGTCGAGGGCCCATTTTTCGAAGGGTTCTATCATAACTTAGGCATGCAAAGGCATTTGGTCAACTGACGTAGGTCTTCTTATCCTTTGGCAACTATCACAACTTCTCACATACTTAGCAGCATCTTTGAAAATTCTAGGCCAATAGTAACCCGAATGTAGCACCTTATATATTGCACGTTTGTCAAAAAAATGGCCACCACATGTTCCATCATGACAACTTCGTAGTATATCAGGTACCTCGTCCTCTCAGACACATCTACGAATAATCAAATCAGGACCTGTGCGAAAAATATTATGACCAACCCAAGAGTAATTAGCACTTTGTGTAATAATTTTCCGCTTTTCATGAGGTGACAAATGAGACAGTGACTTCCTAGTAGCCAGATAGTTTTCCATATCTGCAAACCATGGGGTGTTGATAGAGAGGGAAAAAATATGCTCATCTGGGAAACTATCATCTACAGGGATATCATCATCCTCATTTTTTATTCGGGAAAGAAAGTCAGCTACTACATTATCCTTTCCAGGTCGGTCAAGCAATAACAAGAGCCACCTAGTCACTCGGCCATTAGTTATAGGTTTGTTCATGAGGAATCTAATAGAAAAATGATTGGTGTCTACAAATACTTCATAACATGTAATATAATGATGAAACTTGTTAATATCATGAACAACGACCAATAATTCCTTCTCGGTGACTGTGTAGTTCAACTCGACAGGACAAGTTCTTGCTCACAAAATAAATGGCATAGGACTGTTGGTCCTCTTTCTTCCCTAATACTCCTCCTGTTGCGGTATCAGAGGCATCAGTGGATATATGAAATGGGAGAGTCCAATTGGGCCCTCTAAGAACTGGTGCCACAGACAGCTTAGCTTTCAGGGTTTTGAAGGCAGTTTGACACTACTCAATCCAAACAAAATCAACATCTTTTATCAATAATTCAAACATAGGTGCAGCAATCTTTGTAAAATTTTCAATAAACCACCAGTAATATCTGGCATGTTCAAGAAAGCTTCTTGCCTCTTTCTGATTATTGGAGGGTGGAAGTCTGACGATGACCTCAATCTTTGCAGGATCGACTTTTATCCCTTCATATGAAACATGATGTCCTAGAACCACTCCTTCAGTTAACAACATTTTTCATTTTTTATGACTTAGAGATAGGTTCATTTCCTGGCATCTAATGAGGACCTTTTCTAATTTGTCTAAGGCTTCCTGGTAAGTGTTTCCATAGACTGTGAATTCATCCATGTAGACTTCCACACAATCATGAATAAGATCAGCAAATATCCCTAATACTGCTCATTGAAAAGTGGCAAGAGCATTACAAAATCCGAATGGTAAGACCCTATAGGCATAGGTGCCCCAAGGACAAGTAAAGGTAGTCTTGTCCTGGTCCTTGGGTTCTATAAGAATCTGATTGTACCCATTGTACCCATCTAGAAAGGAGAAATACTTCTTTCCAGACAAGGTATCTAGAACTTGGTCAACGAAAGGGAGAGGAAAGTAGTCTTTCAGAGTGGCTTTGTTGAGTTCCCAGAAATCAACACAAATTATCCATTTCCCAGTCACTTTATTTGGAAACACTACAAGCGGGGATACCCACTTACTATTGAAGATGGGATAAATGAATCTGACATTTAACTAATTTTGGATCTCCTCCTTGACTATATCTTTAAGTGTTGGGTTCATCCTTCTTTGGGGTTTCCTAACAGGGGTTACTTCCCCCTAGGTATATATGTGATGGATGCATGTGTCGGGGTGTATACCCTTCATGTCAGTGTATTCCCAGGCAAATTCTCCTGATTGTTCTTTAAGGATATCGACTAACTGTTTCTGTTGGTCTGTATCTAGCCTGGAGTTTATATGTAAAAATTTTCCTGGACTAATCTCGTAGGGCATAGTGTAAGACATGGTAGACTCATCTATTTCGAAGATAAAATATGTTGAATACAAAATGGATGGATCTAATTGTTCTTGAAATTCTTCCCCAAACATGTATTCAAATTGGGGAAAATGTTGTGGAAAATCCACACATGTGATAACAAAAATAAACTAGTTTAGCACATTTTCTGTTGTGTGCTCCCGGAGTGCCCATGCATGGTCACTTGGCAATGCAGGTTCTTCCCAATCCTCATTCTTGTATGGACATTCAAGCCACCATAGGTTCTCCATAATAGGTTGAGATGGAGGGTAAATGGAGAGCTTCTAGATAGAGAGGCCATTTGAGATGGTCATTTCTCCTTCTCTACAGCCAATAAATGCATTAGTTGTGGCTAGCCAAGGTCTTCCCAAAATGACGAGATGGCCTTTGGCAGAATCCTTTGAATGAATGACAAGAAAATCTACGGGGTACTCCCATGAGGCTAAAGTAACCATGATATCATCTAAAATTCCTTCAAGTATAACCCTAGTCTTATCTGCTAATTCCAAAATGGTTGGGGTAGGTCGAAGAAGAGGTTGTAACTGTAATTGTTCCAAGGTGGTAGCGTTCATAACATTGATGGCTGCCCATAGGTCTATGAGAGTGTTTCCAATGGAGACCTCATTAATGGTTATGTTCACTATAGTGTTTCCTAGATTCCCATATTTTGCTAGTTTTGGTTGCTCTAATATGTATTCAGAAAGTGCTCTTATCAAGTGTATTGTAGGGGGGTCCTTTTGCTTCCTACCTAGCTTCTTGATACACAATTCTTTGACTACCTTACTATATATTGGAATGTCTTTAATGGATTGAAGAAGATAAATCTTGACACAAATATTTTTCAAATCATTCAAAATGTCAAATTCTGGTTGGGTGGTAGGTTTGTCGATTACCAATCAGTCTGCGGATTTTATAAGTGGAATGTCTCTTCCCCCAAAAAGGTCGGAAGGAACCTTGGTTGAAAGGTCTGATTTAGATTTAATGTATCTACCTTTTGGATCTCTAGGTCTATTCATGAAAGAAAGAAAAAACAAAAGGAAAAAGCTACCATTTGGTTTCTAGGTCTATTCATGAAAGTAAACAAAAACAAAAAGAAAAACTACCATTGGGTTTGGGGGAACCTGCTATAGCAGATGCGTAGGTTCTTACCTCTCGTCTTAAAGCTCCCCCTCCACCAATCTAATGCTAAAGTCTAAGAATAATTTATTTCCTAACTACTTCTTACCTTGAGACAACTCCCTGGCAACGACGCCAAAAATGATGGGTGTTATATATGCACTAAAAACAAAGTAAAAACCCTCAATTAAATTTTCAACCCGGGGTAAGTAAACTTAGAGTTGTAGAAAAATATATGCCAAAGGTAGAAGGGTTGGTAGTAGTATAGTCTAACTAAGGAAGGTAGCTATCTAAGGCTAATCTATTCAAGCAAACCTATATAATGAGAAAACCCTACTAAGCAAATCGAAACTATGTAACCTAACTAATTTTGGGGCAAGGATCGATGGATAGTTCTAAGAAAGCAAGTAAAAACTGTACTTGAAGCAAACTAGTTCATAACAATAAGAAAAAGCAACTATTTAAGCATAATAAACAAATGACAAAAGCAAACTTATTTAACTTGCCAACCTATATTCAATGAGTAACTACCCTATGAAATAAAATAAATAAACAAGCCAGCAAAGACACCTAACTAACCTACTAAAGAAAGTAAACAAGTAAGAAAAGACAACTATCTAACCTACTAAAGCAATAGACAAGTAAGCAAAGACAACTAACTAACCTACTAAATAAAATAGACAACTAACTACTACAAGCAATCAAATTAAAACTTCTCATTGAACAACTATCTAGCCTAAGAGGCAGGTGGACTAAATTCTTAATTCAAAACTATTTCTAATTCATGAAAGGAAATCTATTTAATTGAAAGCAAGAAGAACTAACAACTAGTCTTGAACCTATGATAAGCAAACTGCTCTTTAATCTATCAAAGCAAAAGACTATCTATCCTACAACAGCAATAAAACTACCTTCTAAGGTATGAAAGCAAGAAACTATATCTTCTAATCTATGAAAGCAGGAAACTAGATCTTTTAACCTATGAAAGCAAGAAAACTATCCTTTAACCTATGAAAATAGGAAAACTATATTTTAACCTATGAAAACTCAAATATAGTGTTGGTGTTTGTGTGAATGTCTCCAGTGTCGTATGATATCTCAATGGCACTTGACAACAAAAGATAATTCAAATGATATAAGCTCAATATTGATCTCAATAGTAAAGTGAAAGGTATGGATTAAACAATCCAACGAGAATTTAGCCATGACAAGAACAATTGTCAATTACCCTGCATATTTATTAACCATCAACAATATAACAAGATCATCATTGTACTTCTATACTATGTAAGCAAAACTAGATTCAACCATTAACTAAAAAATATAATTGCAATTTAATTCTAGAAAGAAAATTACATAAATTGAAAACTATGTTATATCTACTCTAACAATTCAAATTGCAATAAGAAAATTCTTAAAAACATAAATTAAAACATGACATTAAAAAGTAAACTAACAACTACATTAATCAACAACTAGCTAAGACAATTCTACATAAAAATGAAATAAGCAAGCTATGATTAAAACTGAAATCGATCCTATCCATCCATCAAATCCTTGTCGAAGAAAGCTCAAATAAAAACTTTGTTCTATTCTAATTAAAACTCTGTTTTAAACTTGATTCTAAAATCATAAATAAAGACGTAATCTAATATCTAACTACACATGGGGTTAGTCTAGGGATCTGCAAATATGTTCCTAACTACAAGATTAATGCATGATAACACAATTCATCATACTAACCTGCAAAAGAGAGTCAAAACAATTAAATTATAACAACAAACTAATTAACATAATAAAAATGCATGTACAGGAAATAAAGAGAACTAAACTTTGAAATGCATAAACAAACACAAAGACAATTACCAGACTGTTGGTGGGCCCCATAGTAAGTCGTGGTCACTTTCTAAAATCACACCACGTGCTCAGGAAGATGAATTCACCATAAAAACTCAAAAACGCAGTTCTTGTATAATCTGGAAATGTAAAATAGAAAAACAGAGTAAAATCGTATTTCTATCTATCAAACTGATGTTTCTATTGCTTAACTTATGTCTGACCACCATGGTGGTATTTATAATGTTTACAGACCAAGTGGTCGACCATAGGAGGGTCGAACCACTTCTAAATTTGGCAATTTTCATTAAATGATGCCCTAATTGTTAAAATAGAGCGAGCCAATAATCATCCTCTTGAAAAACTAAAACTGAGTTGTTGAAAGTTCAGTAGCTAGAGGGGGCAAGCACGAACAAAACCCACATTCCCGATTCGCCCATCACTGGCCGCTAATACCATAACTGCCAAGTCACCCTTTGTTTTTGTGCAATACGCAGTGTTGGACAGAGTGTCAGATCGAGTACCAGAACGAGTGCTAGGAGTGTCGAACTGAGTGTCGGAAGTAGAAACGTGGTGCGTGTTTGCCCTATAACATGAGAAAAACGTGAATTAGCTCTTGGTAATCATAAAACATGATAAATTATACCCAATAATGACATTAAACATGAATCACATGTACCTAGTGGAGATCATACCATTTTAACATAAAATTCTTCAAAAAACTCCTTCAAAATATGAAAAACACATATGTACATGCGGCAAAAGTGTATAATAACCATCATAAAAGTGATCATATCTTGGGCCCAACAACACGTTAGCTTTCTTATGCCAATAACTCATGAGAATTTATATGTTATTTATAAATGGAGTGGTAGTTATAATATAAAGTAATTATGATAAATGGAATAAACGTAGAGTGGAAATGAGAGTGGAATGGTGAGGAGGATGGGTAGGTAAGGTGAGATAAAGAGTGGGGTGAGGTGAGATAATGAGTGGGATTGGTAGGTGAGAGAATAAGTGGGTTTTTTTATTTTTTATTTTATTTATTTTATATAAAATATAAAATCAAAACTAACATAATTATTTTATATTAAAAATAAAATTCTACTAAATGAGATTTGACATTGGAAATGGATGTTTCAAAGAAGTGAAAGGAGTAGAAAAATAAAATAGGCAAGCATATGGAGAAAAATAGAACAGTTGTGGTGCTACTTTAGTGAATTTTTTTACTAGGGCCTGGAACTTCCTGTAGCGCCTTTTAAGGCCACAATTTGACACTGCAAATATTGATACTAGCACTATCAAAGACTCTTTCGGGCTTCATGTGAGTTTGGAGTAGGGAGGAAAGGGTTTTGTAGTAGGTTTGTTGTTTTTATCTATCATTCAGATGGAATTTGAATGGAGATTATCCAAAAGCTCTATCTTTCTCTCACAGTCTCCTCTCTCAGAATACAATATTTGCAATCATACACGACCAAAATACAATTCCCTCATAAAAGAGGGTTTCCTTCTAGGGAAAAAATATTAACATAACTTCTACCGTCAAATCTGTGATCTTATAATGAACGGTCGAGATTTAATATGAAATTACAATATACATTTACAAGGAAATTTTTCCTTCTGAGGTTTCTCCTCTGAACCTCTGTTGGCCCCCAGACCCCATAGCGGGGAAAGTCCCCCCTATAACCCCCCCGCATGGAGGGGTGTATAGTCTTCATGCAGTATAAACACGACTGAAAACAAAGACCTATGAATCAGAAAGATAATCAATCTACACAACCAACAGATTTTTCCTAGGATTTGATGATCAGAAGTGATTCACTAGTTTTTAAAATTATGAGTGTGCCCATAAACATGTTCTCAAAGAATTTTTATCTCTTACACTTTTGTTATCTAAAAATTATGAGGAATATTTTCAGAGATGTGTTTCTGAAGAATTTTAACAATGAATTAATATTTCTAGTAAATTGGGATGGAATTAGGGTTTGCAACAGAAACATTAGCTATCACAACAACAAAAAATGATGGAAGCTTAAATTTGGTAAGGAAGAAAGAAAATGCTTGTGAATTATGTATAAACACCCGATTAGTTGTAAAGATGTTTGGTTTATGATGAAGTTTCATGCTTGGTTAAGGTTATTTCCTGGTTTTCTATATTTCACATATAGTTGTATGGATGGAAGCAACGATATTTCTAGAGTGCAATTTAATGTGCCCTTGAGTTTACCTGTTTCTTTTCTTTTGATGTTTTAATACCATAGGCCTTTGTTGTCTTTCTTATACCTATTCTCTGAGACAAGATCTGTGGGGGAGTGATGGCATAGGATGACGAAATATTCCATGAGTCTCCTACATGGGACACTGAAGAGATCCATGGTATTTGGATTTTAATTAGATTACATCCTTAGGCCCAAGTAGTTTGTAGGTAATTCTATTGTGTTTGATATAGATAGATGTGTCTCTTGACCAGTCACAATTATATAGCTTATAATTATTTTCTATTGGTCAACTATTTTTCCACTTCAGAGATGTACTAAATGTTTTTTGTATGTCCCTCTATATCATATTGTTGTTTGATTGGAGATGACCTAGGCAATCATCCTATGATATCTTCATAATAATATAACATCTAGTCCCATTGACTATTGCCTGTGTAAACAATTACATAATTTCTTCTATTTGAAAAAAGAAAAAAATTCTTATTTCATTAGCCATTAATACAATTCATATATCACAAACATGATTTGAATCTCTTGTGTTCTATTTACTTTGGCTTGATGTTATGTAGAATTATAGTTGAATCCAAACTAGTATAATTTAGAGAGCAAAGTTTCTAATGACTTGGTTGATCTACTAGATTCATTTCATGAAGCAAGTTGTTAGTGCAAGCATACTAGTTAAGCTCACTTAGGTTAATTAATCTTATCTCCCAACTACTTGCCAACTACCTTCATAAATGCAGAAGCCCTATAAGATTACTATAAATAGAGGGATTCTCTTTGTATTTCAGCACAACAGAAGTAATAGATCAATGATTCTCTTGTACTTTTGAGTCTTTGTTCTTCTTTCTGAGTTTTGTTGTCTATTTTCTGAGTTTTATTGAGTTTTATTGCCTGTATGGAGAATAAGATGACATTTTTCTGGTAATTGTAGTCTATTTTCACATGGTATCATAGTTGCATGGCGTCATGCTCCTCCATCCTACTTTGTTGCCTTCGTTTTGAGGTATGTTGCCTTTTTTTTGAGATATGGACTTTGCTGGGTCGATTTCTTTCAGAGGGGTCAGCTCTAGATTCATGGCTTATGTTAGCCCTTGACCAAGTTTTGAGGAAACCTTAGTCAGTTTTGGACCACGTTTTCGAATTCGACACATTGGTCGAGGAAGGAGTGCCTAGGCAGAGCTGAGATCGCAGATCTCACTGATTCTTTGGGCCATGTGGATCTAGTAAGGGGTTTTCTAGGGTTTTTGTAATGGGTTATGGGATGTCATCCCATGGGGTTTACCCATGATTAGGCCCTATTGTAAGGGATTGTAAAAGTATAAATAAGTAAGAATGTATGGTAGAAGTAGAATCTTTTGAGTAGTTTTGTGGAGCTAAGTGCAAGTACTTTGTTCCAAGGAATGTATGTGAGTAAGGCTCTGTGCTTGATAGATAATTGGCTATGTACCTTGACCTAGTTCTGGAAGGAGGATCTGGTGCTCAGTGTGTGGATCTCTTTTCCTATGCAAAGCTTGGCTCTGTGGCTTAGTGCACAGGAGTGAATGAATGTAAGATTCAGATGAATAATAAAGAAGGTGAAGAGGTTGGTGGACATAGCCCCACACTGGGGTGAACCACGTATATATTGTGTCTTTGGTTTGCTTTGTGTTGTGTTGTTTATGTTATGAATCTTCTCAGTGATTTTATTATTATGTATGATAGATAGATTTGTTGATGCTTAGTGCTTTACTTGTATTAAAGATAAATGAATGTTAGATCTAACTCAGTGCTATGTGTTAAGTGGTTGAGGTGCTTAATCTTTATTGTTACTAATGCATATCACCTTCTAAGTGTTACCAAAATACTCTGCAAAGTGTTGTCATCACAGATCTGTGTCCCAGCTCAGTTACAGACACCTGCGTCCTATAACCCCCCTGCTTCTACCTCAAGTGAGACTTCTCCTGCTCCACAGGTGTTGCCGAAAGGGCCAGTAGTTAGGGTTTTGTTTGTGCATTGTTGAGCATTGAACCCTGGGTATTCCCCTATACCAACAAATGGTTTCGTTCTCGGGACCTAAAACTGTGATTGTTGGGAACTGATGTAAAAAAAAGATAAGATTTGTGCATAGATTTGTTGTTGAAGTGCGCAGTACTCTACTTTACTTGCGAAGCTCTGTGCTAAGAAATAAATTTGATCTGAAGAAAGAGGTAAGATCCGAAAAGAGGTAAATCATTGTGCTTTGATAAGAGTAAGATAAGTGAAAGATTTTGTCAATTTAATTATGTTTAATAGATTATGTCCTAAGCTAACAGATAATTGTTGAAGTGTCAATTTTTGTTATCTGAAGCTAGACCTCGCCACTTGTTTTTCTACCATGACCTATCTATTTAAAAGTGGGAATGTTGGGCAAACCTAGTGAATTAGAGAATTCTGTCGAGGAGGTCCTCAAGAAGCTAATGGTCAACATACCATTATCTGAAGGTGTCCAGGCATCGTCAACTAGGGGACTACAGGATTCCCCTTCGATTGGACGTCGTTCTGGCCATGTTAACCTCGTGAATGAGCAATGAAGTAAGCATCATGGCGATCTGGCTAATGTGAAGAAGATCCTGTCGATCCTACCCGAGTACATTCCGCCTTTGGATGGTGTCGTTAACTGTGACAACATCCCATGATATTATGAGTACACTCTATTCACTGTGTACAGTACTCTAAAGGGAATACGCGTAGTTGGGAGTCAGTTAGGATAGATCCCACTGCTGAAGAACAACGACTTCAATCAAGGCGATAGGAAGAACTATTCTATGCTAGCTCCCCACTGCTACTTGACAAAGTCAACTGGGAAGAATCCTCATTTCGTCTCCCAGCCATGGATTAAGGGGATGGCGTAGTCCACTGTGCTATATGTGATGAATATTCCTCATTTTGGCCATCACCAGGAGGTTAACACTTGTGTTAAACTCCTCTTGTCATGCTATCATGGCGAATACATGTGGCTCGATTGGAGGATTAATGTGGATCCGACGTTGATCCAACAGATTATAGGCTTAAGCATGAAGGGACCTGACCCTCAATAGTTTTATCCAGGGAAGGCCTTGGACCACTCCCTGGCACAACGAATCAAGGAGGCTTATGGTGAAGTAGAAAAATGAAAGTGAGGTTACAAGGTAGCCTCTATACAAGATGGTGTAGTGTTGCCACTCTTTCCAACTCATAGTTGGAAATCTCGTAAGGAAGAACCTCCCCACATAGGTCATCAGGTTCATGGTGGACCGCACAGGAAAATGTGTGGAGGGCATGCATATGAACTGGGCAAGTTACCTCGTCAATGAACTAGAGAAACATTTTCATGAAGCCTGGGATTTGGGATACGAATTCCACTTCAGTTGGCTAATCATTTTGATCACATTTGTCACTTGGAAAATGCCTGAAGGAGACACCTTTCTAGAGATCAAACCCTCAGAGTCGTTGGCCACTAGGTTTTCCACCTTGTGGTACACCAACGACATGATGAAGCAGTGGTAGTCCAACGATGTGTTTCATGCATACTATTAGCAAATGAAGGTTGTCATCGAGTCATTTCCACAAATGACACCGTGCACCTTGCACTAGTACATAACAATATCCAAGTTCCATGCAGATCCACATTTCATCTACATCACTGCATGCAAAGATGAGAACAAGGAAGAGTTACAGTCGTACTATAACCTAACAGATGAAGACATGGAGAAAATTACAAAGGAATGGCTGGAGGAATTCGTTGTACCCATCATTGTTGTAGAACGCTTCAACACTGACACCATAGGAAGCCCCATGGTCACCCAATTTGAGCATGTCAGACAGTCCAGTGGTATGAACAAGAAGAAGCAGGAAGAAGTCTAGGATATAGAGAGTGATGAGGAGGACAATGCCTCTAAAGAAAATGGATCTGTCTCGCTAGGAGGAGGAGGAAATGAAGCAGATGGACAAAGAGGAGGGTATGAGCAAGGAGGAAACAAAGCTACACCACTGGAAGATCCCCCTACTGGAACAGTAACACTGCATAAGAGGAAGGCTTCTCCAATGAAACCTTCAACAAGGAAGAAGACATGCACTAGTAAGCCTCAGTTAGAAGGACGATATCAGTTTGGTCCATGAAGCTATGGAGGACGCTTCCAAGGACATATTGTAGAGATATGGAGCGAAGCAAGAAGAGATATATCGAAGGGTTCAGAAGGAACTTAATTAAGTACAACAACCTATTCATTTGTTCTGCACAGTACCTACTGCACCTTCCTCATCACAGATTGCAGAATTGGGGGAAGAACCAACCCAATTGAGAAAACTGGCAGATGCAACAGAAGCTCAACTTCAGAAAGTCCTGGAAGAGAAGGAGAAGTCTACAGAATCCTTAAAACAAGATAAATATGAAACCTTAGAACAATTACGAGTATCATGATACAGTGTAGCCTCCTATGAAAGTGAGAGAGAAGNTTCGGGTGATGCTTCAGGAGGAAAAATCCCAGCTACAGAGAGAAAAGGAGAAGTTGCTCATAGAGAGGGCCACAATAAAAAAGGTAGTGAGTAAAGCATGTCGTTCTGTGCTAGGCTTTGCACAAGAAAAACAAGATTCGGTCTAGGCTCAAGTGGTGAAGCTCACTAAGACCATTGAGCAGCTTCAAGCAAGGATAACAGAATTGGAGGCCCAAGAAATGTCGAGCACCCCACAGGAGGTGCGTGGCCAGAGGGAGGAAACCACTAAGAACACAGTAGGAAGGATAAGAGCCCTCACCTCATAGTGCAAAAAACTGAGTGATATAAGTGCACAAACATATGAATGCCTCGCTGAGGATCCAGAGCTAAGAAAGTTGGAAGCGCAGTTACAGGAGGCACAATAGCAGGCATTCTTCATGCAAGTGCAGATGAAGCTACTCACCGCAGTTGAAAGAATGAAAATATCCCATAAGCAGCATGCAGTACAACAAAATATTATTTCCATCCAAGGAAGGGTAATGGAAGTCATGCAAAATATGCAACCTGTGCAGGATGAAGCCTGCAAGGTGTTTGAAGAAATCGATGGACAGGGCTCACAATTGGACCAAGTGGTTGCAACAGTAGAACAACACCTGGAAGGGACTTTTACAGAGAAAATGATCTAGGAGGTCACTGATTAGGAGACTCAGGTGAAGCAGCAAGTCAAGGTAGCTTGAGTTAATATTGAGGCCTTCGAAGCAACATTGACTAGACCTGAGTGACTTGGGACGAGTCACAGGTGAGTGTTGGGGGCCTATTGACCCTCAACCAAATTTTGAGGAAACCTTGGTCAAGTTTGGACCATGTTTTGGACTTCGACACATTGGTCAAGGAAGGAGCACCAAAGTAGAGCTAAGATCGCGGGTCTCACCGATTTTGCGGTCCATGTGGACCCAGTAAGGGGTTTTCTAGGGTTTTGTAATGGGTTATGGGATGTTGGCCCATGGGGTTTAACCATGATTAGGCCCTATTGTAAGGGATTGTAACAGTACAAATAAGTAAGAATGTATGGTATAAGTAGAAGCTTTTGAGTATTTTTGTGGAGCTAAGTGCAATTAGCTTGAACGACTTTGTGCCAAGGAATGTATGTGAGTAAGGCTCTATTCTTGATAGAGAATTGGCTCTATGCCTTGACCTAGTTTTGGAAGGAGGATCTGGTGCTCAGTGCACAGATCTCCTATCCTATGCAAAGCTTGGCTCTATGGCTTAATGCACAAGAGCGAATGAATGTAAGATTCATATGAATAATAAAGAAGGTGAAGTGGTTCGTGGACGTAGCCCCACACTAGGGTGAACCACGCATATCTTGTGTCTTTGGTTTGCTTTGTGCTGTGTCGTTTATGTTATGAATTGTTAAGCCCTAATATTGGCTCATTACCCCTTAATTGGGGCATATTATATTAGTAATTTTATTTTATTTATGTCATCTTTAGGCTATTAGTTGTAATTATACCTCCTAGTCTCCTATATATACCAAGGAGACATTTTCATTTTGAATCATCTTGTACTTGAACATTTAAGTGGGTTAAAAGGAGGTTTCCCCCTCGAAGAGGCTTATTATCTAAAATTATCTCTTTTTCAAGGCGTTGAGTACTTTTTCTGAGGTTTTTCTATGCTATATTGATATTTGGTTGTTAACATATGGTATCAGAGCTCAAGGTCTTGGGGTTTTGCTGCTACATCTGAGACACCTTGGAATTTTTTCTATAACATTTTTTCTACAACGTTTCAGAAGGAATGGTTTAGAGGATATTTAGCAGATGGATCAAGGTACGTTGGGTTCAAAATTCATCTCCTGAGGACTTATACTTTCGGAGATACATCCTGTACAAGATAGGGTTCTGGAATCATCCTGAACTAAGTCATTGCAGAATTTTCGCTATAAAAACTTTTATGTAATGTTTCAGACCCTGAAATATGGATTGTATTTACAAAAATTAGTAAGGTATCTATGGTAAAAATTTCAGCTTCTGGTTCATATTAAATTTGTAGATACACCCTGTGTAATATAGGGTATCTGATTAGTCCTATTGACTAGTCTCAAGAAGGTGTTCCAGGTAAAACAATCATAACTTCTTCCTAGAGTATACAAATTGAGTGGGACTGGATTCATTGGATCATGGACAGTTTGTAGTATGTTTGGTGCGAGTTTCAGAATTTAATATGAATTATTTTGTGTAGGGCACGCTATACAATTGATATCTTCTGTAAAGGACAAAAATCGGCAAGTTGCGGGGAAGTTACCGTAAATTCCACTTGGCACATCCAATTTTGATCAGACCTGTGGAATTGTAGAGAAGAAATATCAGAGAACTACATAAAATAAATTTTCATACCCAGAAGGGTTGAAACTTGGGAGATACAACAGAAGAAATATTATCTAGCAGAACCACCTCAAAATCAAGGTTCAAAAAGTGATACTTGGCCAACATGCCACCAAAAAAGGGAACTTCTACACCAAATAAGCCTCCCGAAAATCCTACTTGGACTCTTGATGAAGGTGAAGAAATGCATAGGGACATAAATGAAATACAAAAGAAGATGGATTCAATGGAATCTAAGTTAGATACTAATATGGATTCAATGGAAGCTAAGTTGGATACCAAGATGGATGGTTTAAAAGGGGAGATCATGGAAGTATTGAAAATTTTGTAACAGAGAAGACACCTGAAAGTGAAAATGCATCCCATGAAATTCATGATGAGGACACAAGGAAAGTGAATCAAGAA
>JASDQU010103047.1:288156-315632 GCA_032191745.1 Picea mariana
TCCTTTTACCCCACTTAAATGTTCAAGTACAAGATGATTCAAAATGAAAATGTCTCCTTGGTATATATAGGAGACTAGGAGGTATAATTACAACTAATGGCCTAAAGCCGACATAAATAAAATAACATTACTAATATAATATGCCCCAATTAAGGGGTAATGAGCCAATGTTAGGACTTAACACTACTAGATCTGATCTATTTCATCATGCTAAGTGCTGCTAGATGTTATATCCGGTTGAATACTGTGGTGCTCTATAAGTAGGGTTTTATCTGTGAAGTAGATATTGGTTAAATATTGATGAACTATATTGCTAAGTTCTTTGTCGAGGTGTTACAATCACAGATCTATGTCCCAGCTACGGTTGTAGATAGTGGAATCCTGCAACCACCCCTTCCTCTAGCTCGGGTGAGACTTCATCTACTTTAAAGGTATTGCAAAAAGGGCTGGTAGTTATGGTTTTGTTGGTGTGCTCTTGAGAGTTGAACCTCGGGTCTGCCTCTGTGCCAACACTTCTTCTTTTTGTTCGCCCAACCTTGGCTCATCTGTTAGACTATCCTTTTGAGTTTCTGGTACATCAAGTGGTTCAGTGTCTAAGAAACTTTTGACCTCCTAGTAATTATGTGAAGGGATCCAAATTTGAGTGTCAAGAGTTGGGGAAGATGTTTTCTCTGGCTCCTTTTCCTCTATGATCTGTATAGGAGCCACCAGGGATACCTCCAGAATTTATTCATCATCATAGATGTTTATCCATTTGCGGAGGGGGTTTGGTGCACTTTCTCTCTCTGATGTTCTTACTATCTATGGCTGAGCTGAAACATCCCTCAGTGATCTAGCCTGTGGAATTGTAACTTTAAGGTTTTCTAACCCGGTGATTTCATCAATTTCTATCAGCTCAAGACTGCTTGGACCTACCCGACTTTCATCTAGGTTGTCGGCAGGGCCCCCTATCATTCCTATGAGGTCTAGGTCATCTTGTAGCTGATAAATCACTTTTTGTGTCTGCTCTATCATGAGAAGTCCCCTTTCTCATGCATCCTGTGTCATGGGGAATTCTCAATCCTGCAATGGGGCTATGAGGGGAACCTGTGTTTCTTTTGTCGCTCTAATTCTTTCTCTGGCTCTAAGGGCCTTTTGAGATGATTTCTTTATGCTCATCACCTGTTCATCTAGGATCATGGCCCTAAACTTGGTCATTTTGGGATCGACCATCCTTGCTACCACCTCATCCCAGTCCTGGGCATTTTCCATGAAGAATTCATCTTCAAATTTGTCGTGGGCGTATGGCCAATAAGACGACACTTTTGAAGCTTGTTGCAAGACCAGGCCCTTTGGATCATGCTTGTGGAACCGGCCTGTCTGTAACCTCAACTCAAGTTGGCTCAACCCTTCTTGTTTGGATTGAGTTGTGTCTTTAACCAAGTAGAAACCTATATGGAAACCATAAGGAATGAATGTCCGCTTCTTATCCTTGCCTAGGGTGGCATTGTAGCCTTGCAATATGGTTTGATAGCATATCTCTCCTAATACAAGATGGTCTGGGACATGAACTAGTAAGAGATGTGGTGCTCCGGTGGCCCCGAACACCCTCAGTGGTCTACTTTGGAAATCATTTTCTTAGCCACAATTGATAGTCTCGGGCATTCCTTTTTAAAAAGAATGAAATAAATTCGTTTGATGAATTCATCGCAGATGGGGGAGTAAGAATTTTTGTACCTGTTCTCCCATAGGATGCTGAAATAGATGTGGATCGAGAGCTCTATGACATGCCAGCTCAGGTTCATTCCAGAGAAAATGTTTCTGGCACATATGACATCAAACAAATATGAATCCATGTAAAAAACTAGTATCTCTCCCTCCTTCGGTGTCTGAGACTGTTGTATACAGATGCTCAGCTGTTTAGAAATTATGTCTCCCCAGTTGAACCTACTCTCATAGATAGCCATTGTGTAAGACAAGGGCATCCATGCCTCTAAAAATATGGAGCATTCCTTCTCTCCATATAATCGACAGATAAGAGCCATCAAATAAGTGTATGGCTCTCTTAAATTGGTCATTGACTACCAGCCGGTGCTCCGGTTGGTGTATTTATTGTCCTCCCTCCACCATGAGGCCATCACCTGGCTGATGTCATGGCGCTCATATAACTTTACTACAAAATCCATTTTTAGTCGCTCCTCAAGATCTTTAAGCTTGTAATACTTCTGAACTTCCACTGGTAAGAACACTCTAACACACCCACCATTGTCATCGTTTATCAAACATTTTTGTGTGTCTGTGTGGTCGATGAGCCACTTCAGGACTTCAATATAGGGAAAAGCATGAATTATTCTTGCCACCATATGCAAGTACGACCGTCAAATGTTTGGGAACACTTCTTCGTCGAGCTCTCTAACATCTGGATCACTGTGTGGTATATATTTTGGGTATTCCTCTTGACTAATCTTGTTAAAGAGTTCTCCCCAATGTGGTAGTTCCATCTTGGATCTTTTTCTTTCCTCTGTATTCCCAAAGGCCGGAGGCTGAATAAAATCCTTCTTTGTTGTTGTTTTGATGACAGGTTTCGGTCTCGGCGTGTATTCCAATTGTTTTGTGACCCCTGGAGAGGATCCTTCACCTACCTCTGGTTATTTTATCTTCAGTGCCCTCGACAATTGTCTCTTGGTTGGATTTCTTGGTAGCATTTTTCCTACAACTAAAAATAAAACTTTAGATACTATGTAAGGAACAAAACCAGATAAAAAATATATGAACCGTAACCATGTAAAATCCACAGTCTTGGATACGTACCTGTAAATCTTGCTAAACCTAGTTACTTTGATACTCATGGGATCTCTGCAGCTTTTGAATTACTCATCTTGCTTCTTCAGATGCTCTGAATTTTCTTGCACGCAGAATGTTTCATTTACAATGGCTCAAGAGAATTTAAACAAGGGAATAACTTACTATGTCGCATAGCCATTCAATTCAGGTGATGAGTGAAATTTGAACAAATATGCAGTCGAATCTCTACAAATTAAACTCATCATGGGTTGACGATAGAGGAGTGGGAGGTGATGTGGTCTATCGGTGATTTTAAATGACTATTTTTATTGGCACACGAGGTAGAAACTAATTTTGGATTCGGTATTAATTAGCCCCTTAAATGCTCAAAATTTGATCATATCTAACACTAAAACGTCCCATGTTCTCACTTTCTCAGTGGGTGGATCAGGGATCGGTGATGTGCTATGAAATTTTTCATTGATGTCCTTCTACAAAATGCTCCGACCCTGATCAATTTCATCGTATAATGATATCATGGCAAAGATGACTTAGAGGTGTGACTCAGACCTAGGGAACCAAGAATGACTTGGGGTAAAACTAGATCATACGGTTCTCCAATATGGTAAAGACATGTGGCGCTGAAGACTGGTGACCTAATTCGTGTGTATTAATCAGAGTCGGGAATTTTATTAAGTTCTTCGTTCTAAAACAAATCTCAGCTTGTCAGTGCCAAAAATGTATCCAGGGTCGGCGATCGAAGATAAACCTATCAAGTGATTTCCCCGTATTAGCTTCCTTGAAAAAGTCTCGATGCCGAAGACGCATCGGGAATCGATGATCGGGGATATCTTTTAGCATAGTCAAAATGTTTGTTGCGATCCCTTTAGGTTTTCCCTGATTCTGATAAGCACACCGGGTATCGGCTAATGGCGATATCCTTATGCAATATTTTGATGCAAACAAAAACTTCCTTTTGTCGATGCCAATGGGGATCAATGCTCGGTGATTGAGGTTTCTCGAGTGGTTCTTTTCCATCTTTGAATTCCTTCCAATGTGAAATTTGAGCATGTCGGGTGAAGTGTTTTGGTTGTTGATACTATTTTTAGGTGTTAATCCCATTTAAGTCATGGGGTTTCATCAATTCAAACAAACCTGAATAACTAATGAGAGTCAATTTAATAAAAAAAGACAAAATATTTCTCAAAATGAAATCGAGTCAAACAGTGCAAAGATCAAGTGGTACCCAAAAAGTAAAAATTTTACATAGGTTTTTAGGGTGCGTTGAGTGCTCAACAAGCCCCTTATCCTTAACTTTTAGCCCCCTTTCCCTATCTAGTGGTGTTTAGTCCCCCATACTCTTTTACATGGTTGGTCTTCCGCAATGATGTGTTTTTCATTAATATTTGTGTGTTCATTACATTTACATTTAAATTATAGATATATTTTCCTTTCTACATCCCGGCTCATCAGCCTCAAAACAAAACATATACACAAAGGCTCTCTAACCTCAAAATCACACGCACTTAAGTTTGTTTCGCGCGGTATCTTAGAATATGCACACTTCATCATTTTAGTGTGAAGTACATGTGCACACTATACCATTGGAAGGTGTTGGCCCTTGACCAAGTTTTGGAAAACCTTGATCATCTTTGACCATTTTTGGGACTTCGACAGGCTGGTCGAAGGTGGAGCACAAGGTGAAGCAGAGATCGCAGGATATCGTTCCCTTTTCAGGGATTTTTGGGTTTAGGGTTTATGTAATGGGTATGGGATGTCGGCCCATGGGTTTACCCATTCTTAGGCCCCTTTTGTAATGTATAAATAGAAAGCTAGGCAATGTAAGTAGAGGACATTGTATGATGTTAGGCTAAGTGAAACCAATGTAAGTAGCCAGATGTATGTGATTGAGTTAGCTCCGTGCATACTGTGCATTGAGAACTTGCAGAGCTAAGTACAAGTGACTGTAAGAAGTCTTTGTGCTTGAACCTAGCTCAGGGAAGGAGGATCTGGCGAGGTGCGCGCAGATCTCATGTCTTGTGAGGAGTGGATCTTGTGGCTCTATGAATGTAAGAAGATTGACAAAAGACAATAAAGAAGAAGAAGAGTTTGTGGGTGTAGCCCCACATTGGCGTGAACTACAAATATCCTGTGTTGTGGCTGCTTTGTGCCTTATGATTGTTATGTGATTGTTGTGATTTATTTTTAGTGTTGTAATCTATTTGTTAGATGCATGTGATATAGTAGCTTAGTGCTTAGTGATGTGAATGAATGTTAGATATGATCTATTTCTATATGTTAAGTGCTTGGATGTGTTAGATCTTGTTGAATACTGTGTTGTTCTCTAACTAGGGTTTTAACCTGTGATGTGAATCAGGGTTAAATCCTGATGAATGTTAACTGCTAAGTGCCCTGTTAAGTACTGTGATCAAAGATATGTGTCCCAGCTAGGTTGCAGACACTTGAGTCCTGCAACCACCCCTTCCTCTACCTTAGGTAAGAATTCATCGGCTTCACAGGTGTTTCCAAAAGGGCCAGTAGTTAGGGTTTTTTTGGTGCGTTGTTGAAGCATTGAACCCTAGGTTTGGCCCTGTGCCAACAAATGGTTACATTGTCGGGACCTGAAACTATGATATCTGGGAACTGAAGAAAAGAAGAAAGCTCTGTGCGTAGATATGTTTCTTTAGTGCACAGTACTCTACTTGACTGCGAAGCTCTGTGCTACGAAAGGAATCAGATCTGAAGAAAAGAGGTAAGATATTAAATCTTTGTGCTCCGATAAAGGTAAGATAAGTGAAAAGTTTTGTTTCAAAAGAATGGATCTAGGTATGCTTGATAGATTTTTTCCTATCCTAAAAACTAGGGAAAAGTTAGAAGAAAGAAGATTTGATATGAGTAGATCTGATAGAAGTAATGAAAGATATTTTATTCTTATGCATAGAAAGAATGTTTGGACTAAAAAATGGATGCAGGATCCTAGAAAGAAATTTTTTAAGGTTCAGTAATGTGATCCCAATACACAGTACAGGAAAGGTTGGGGATTATTCAAAAGAAAGAGAGGATTAACCCTTTGTTATAATTGCAGAAAACTGGGACATATTGCTAAGGAATTCCCTAGTAGAGGTCCTAGTTGTCTTTGTTGTAAATCTATGGACCATGAAGTTTTGGATTGCCCTAGAATGATTGCTAAAGTTGAAAAGATGAATATGAGACAAGAAAATCGTAAGGTCAAGAGACTAAGAATATGCTAGAACCTCGGAAAGAATCATAGACTATGTTATTACAGATGAAAGAAACCATGAATGATCACAGAGAAATTATTTTATCAAAGATCTTCAAATAGAAGGAGTGCATAGAAACAAGAATAGGAGACTTCGACATAGATTGTGTTCTGGATGAGGAAACACAGGTGAATATTATGACAGAAAGAACTTGGGAAATTTTGGGAAAGCCTACTATGATTCCTTCACTGGGAGGAATCAGATTGTTTAAAGGAAAATTGATAACCCTATGTGGAAGACTTACCCAGATAACTATGAGTGCTCATGGAACTTCGAAAGAGGAAGAATTTGAGGTCATTAATTTTGTTGAGAACAGTGCCCTTTTTGCTATTTTTCTAGGAAAAACCTGGGTTGAGAAAGATCATATACGAAGGAAACAAGAAGAGGAATACCTAGAACAGAAAATGTAAGAACTAAGAGATTTCATGGCTAGGAGAATAGCGCACTTAATAAAATAACAGGAGGACAAGTCGAAGAAACTAAGTGCCAGAGATCAAGCTGTCGAAGTTGAAAGAAAATAGGAAGACTTGAAACACTTGTCCATACAGGAGAGTAGAGCACCTACCCCAGAAAGAGAAGAAGTATTACTCTCGAACCCTTTGAAAGACTCTCAGCAATGAGAAGTTACTATAACAAGGGGAGATAAGAACAATAATGGAAAGAGGAACCTAGTGACTTAGATTACAGGAAAGAAAGCTAGGAAGCTCAACAAGAAGAAAGAAAGGTTAAAACAATTGCAGGAAGTCCCTGAAAAGACTTTGCAGAAGGAAGGATTGCAAAACTTGAACTTCACTGGAATAGAATATTAGCATAGATTGGCACTTTGCCACGATGAAGCAATATGACCATTAGAGGCATCTCGACTATTAGAATGACACTCCAGAATGGCTAAAAATGAAATTATGGCCAAAAAGATCACCATTGGACCATTGAGACCACGCCATAATAGATGGAATTGCATTGATTGAGGCATTCTTGTCTAGGAAGGAATTTGTTACAACATTGTCTATTTATCTTGTTGAATGCTGCATCGATAACACTTTTGTGAATTGAGAGTATCCGAGCCCATAGAGAATTCATTGTTATTGCATTGTGCCTATTGAGACTTTGCCACCTGATCTGTTACCATGAGTATTTTTCCACCTACCTAAGATATCTGATCTCGAGCGTGTATGTCAGGTGAGTGAAGTGCAGTGGAAAATTCTGTATAGAAAATTATGGTAGATCTAATGGCTGAGAAGGTCATGTACATAGGGGCACATGCTTCATAAATGAGAGGAGTGCAATCATCCCCATCAATTGCACGTCGATCTGCACCCTCTAGACCTACGACAAAGAAGCATAGAAAGCATCGTGATGACTTGGTGAACACGATGCTCATCCCATATATCCTGCTTGACTATATCCTACCTCTGGCTAGTTCGATTAGTCATGACAGTGTCCCAAGGGACTTTGACTACACATTAATCACTGCGTACCTCCCGAAGGGGATACATGTAGTTGGACCACAATTAGGACATATTATGATGTTGAAGATCAGTGACTTCAACTTGGGAGATCGAAAGAACCATGGAATGCTCGCACCACACAGGTATTTGACTAGGAAAATAGGGAAAAATCTAAAGATAATCTCCCAACTGTGGACCATGGACATCGCGTGGTCCACCATTCTTAATGTGATGAAAATACCACACTTCGGAAGGCATCAAGAGGTTAACGTGTGTGTTCAACTCCTGTTGTATTGCTTCCATGGTGGTTATCTATGGTTGGATAGACGCATAACCGTAGATCCAGCACTAATCCATCGGATCACTGGGTTGAGCATGCAAGGATTAGACCCACAAGACTTTTACCCAGGGAAGGCTGCATATCGTGCCCTGGAGCAGCGTATCAAAGATACCTATGGTGATGTAGAGAAGGGGAAGAAAGGATACAAGGTAGCCTCCATCCAGAATGGTGCAATGTGCCTAGCCTACCAATTGATCTCTGGTAAGCTAGTCTAGAAGAATAGACCCACGTAAGTCATAGGGTTTGTTGTTGACCTCACAGGAAAATGCATTGAAGGGCTACAAATGAACTGGGCAAGCTACCTTGTCAACGAGTTAGATCAAGATTTATTTGAAGCTCAGGATCAGGGCTACAAGTTCCATTTCAGTTGGTTGTTGATCCTCATCACCTTCATTGCTTGGGAGATGCCAGAAGGAGAGACCTTCCCTGAAATTGAGCCGTCCAAACAACTAGCTGTGAAGTTCACTACTCTTTGGTATTCGAATGACATGAAAAAACAATGGCAGTCAAACGTGGTGTTCCACACCTATTACCTGCAGCTGAAGAGGGCTATTGATTCCTTCCCTTGCATGACGTTGAATACCCTGCACAGGTTCAGTCCCCTTGCGAAGTTCCGAGCAGATAAACATTTTATTTATATCATTGCACGCGCAGATGAAAATAAAGAAGAACTACAATCCTACTATAAACTCACAGAGGAGGACATGGAAGAAATAACTAAGGAATGGCCTACATAGTTCCTTATACCAGTCGACCAGGCATAACTGTCCAACCCTGAACTCATCAGAAGTCCTGTCATCACTCGCGAAGAGTATGATGCATCCAACAATAGTAGAAGGAAGAAAAAGGAAGAGGTACAGGAACAGGACAATGCATCAAAAGATATTGCTTCATATTCACCTCGAGGGGAAGGAGGTGACAAATTAGACAAAGAAGAGGACAAAGGGGAATAATACAAGCAGAAATAGGGTAAAGTTACACTGCCTAAGGATCCCCTTGATGAGGTTGAGACATCTAAGAAATGAAATGTTTCCCCGACAAAACCTTCATCACTGAAGAAGTCAAAAGCTAGTAAACCCAAGTTGCAGACTGTGCTCATGGTGGATAACATTGACCTCATCATCACTGTTGTATCAGATACATCAAAGGATATTTTACAACAAAACAAAGAAAAACAAGAGACCATGTATGATAGGATTGAAGAAGATATGAAAGGGGTACGACAATCCCTCTACTCTAGTCGCACAGTGTCTATTGCACCACCATCATCAAAAGGAACAGAGTTGGGAGACGAGCTTGCCGAGCTACACAGACTAGCAGATGTGAAAGAAGCTCACCTTCCCCGTGTCCAAGAAGAAAAAGAGCAGGCCACAGAGGCATTGAAGCAAGCAAAAGATGAAGCCCTAGAACAACTTTGGGTTGCGCAACAAGAAAAATACAACCTCCAGGCGAAGTTTGTAGAGGATAGAGTGTAGATCCAGAGGGAGAAAGAACAGTTGCTCGCAGAGCACATTGGAGTTAAAGAAGAAGTCACTAGAGAACTTTTCTTTGTGATTGGATTAGAACAGATGGAACAAGACCTGGTGGAGATTCAAGTGGGGAAGCTTGTTGATGCCATTCAGTAACTCCAACAAAGAGTCACAGAACTTGAGTTACAAGAAGTACCAAGCACTCCGCAGGAAGTGCGAGACCAGAGAGAAGAAACTACCCGAAGAGAAGTCCAGAGAATCAAGGCATTGGCCTTAGAATGCAAACAACTCAGTAGTCGAAGTTCTCAGACTTACGAGTGCCTTGCAGAGGACCCTGAACTAAGGAAACTGGATTCATAGATCCAGGAGGAAAAGCAACAAGCAACAACAGTGCAAGCACAGTTGAAGTCACTATCAACAGTCAAAAGGATGAAAAGGTCCCAAGAACAACGCACAGTTCAACAACAAGTCCATGCCATCCAGAGTAAAGTCATGGAAGTGACCCAAAGGCTCCAGCCAGTACAGGATCAATCTTGCACACATTTTGAGGAGATTAAAGGACAAGGTGCAAAACTAGAACAAGTGGTCACCATGGTGGAACAATGTTTCGAAGGACCTGTGACCGAGAAAGTTATTCAGAAGTTCGTTGAGTAGGAGGCTTTGTCCAAGCAAAAGGTCAAGGTAGATCAAACTAAGCTCGAGGCCTTTGAGGTAGAGATACCTAGATCGGAGTGACTCGGGACGAGTCACAGGTGAGTGTTGGGGGGATGTTGGCCCTTGACCAAGTTTTGTAGAACCTTGGTCATGTTTGACCATTTTTGGGACTTTGATAGGCTGGTCGAAGGTAGAGCGCAAGGAGAAGAAGAGATTGCAGGATATCTTCCCCTTTTCAGGGATTTTTGGGTTTAGGGTTTATGTAATGGGTATGGTATTTTGGCCCATGGGTTTACCCATGCTTAGGCCCCTTTTGTAATGTATAAATAGAAAGCTAGGCAATGTAAGTAGAGGATGTTGTATGATGTTAGGCTAAGTGCAAGCAATGTAAGTAGTCAGATATATGTGATTGAGTTAGCTCTGTGCATACTGTGTGTTGAGAACTTGCAGAGCTAAGTGCAAGTGATTGTAATCAGGCTTTGTGCTTGAACCTAGCTCAGGGAGGGAGGATCTGGCGAGGTGCATGCAAATATCTTGTCCTATGCAAAGTGGATATTGTGGCTCTGTGCATGTAAGAATATTGATAAAAGACAATAAATAAGAAGAAGAGTTGGTGGACGTAGCCCCAAACTGGGGTGAACCACATATATCTTGTGTTGTGGTTGCTTTGTGCCTTATGGTTGTTATGTGATTGTTGTGATTTATGCTGAATGTTGTAATCTATTTGTTAGATGAATCTGATATAGTAGCTTAGTGCTTAGTGATGTGAATGAATGTTAGATATGATCTATTTCTATATGCTAAGTGCTTGGATGTGTTAGATCTTGTTGAATACTGTGTTGTTCTCTAACTAGGATTTTGACTTGCGATGTGAATGAGGGTTAAATCCTGATGAATGTTAACTGCTAAGTGCCCTGTGTTATCTCCATAACAATCATGCTTGAAATTTGAATGATTAAAATTAGCAAAAGACTGACACGATGTAGAGACAGATCTTAATTTGGAGATCTGGGACATATCTGGTGGTATGTGGGTGAGTATAGCGGAGGCGCAAGAGGTTGGACACAAAAAATCGTCAATTGTAAAGTGGACCAGATCAACGGTTGAGGCCCATATTGGGACAAAAACTTGCATGGGACTTAACTATGTGGAGGCGGACTGGGGAAAACCATTGAGGTTTTTAAAGAGGACGCGCAATGTATCCAGAGATACATCGGGGTGAAAGGGGGTTTGCCTAAAACCATTGTTGCAAAAGTCTCGATGTCACATGTTCCAATACATCAAATCAAACACTCGTAGGGTGGGTGACAGTTAGTCAGAATCACCCTGCTTCACTCGTTTGGTACTTCGCGACCGTATGATGTCATGTGAGCGTCGCTGGATAACAAACTTGAAAGCCAATCATTTGAAATGGATTGGCCAGGAGTGGAAAATCAACGTACTTGCCATCAATCCTGTCAGTAATTCATGATTAGAGCTCTATAACTACCGAGTCTCAAGTATGGAGGTATCATCTCATTCATAAGCGAAGTAATATACAGTTTGATTAGTTCTTTAATCTCCAAAAGAACATCTTGGTGTCCATGAAATCGGGAATAGATGGAAAAGGAAATCTAGCCCAGAATTCATCGTTTGATGCTCTCAGTTTAAGAAATTTAGACTGTGTGTGTTTCTTCCTAGCTTGTCTAGAATTCATTTTTTGAAATTCTCTGATGAAGTTATGTGTTTCTTTTTCCTCTGATGCCATGCAAATTTAAAATATAAACTCTGAATCATAGCCTCATTTAGCCTTTTCCTCTTTATAGTCTCCATGATTTGTCGATGCATTGTTCATTTTTGACTCCATAGCCTAAATGTTATCTTCATTTCTTCAACAATTTTACGAAACCCCCCAAAAACAAACCAAATCTAGCCACCAATTTCCATATATATATCAAGTGACACGAGAGAGCCCTCTCTGAGTTGAGCTGGCTAGTGCCTCATCTCTAAAGCTGGTTGAAACAATTACCTCTGTCGTTTGTCTATTCAGCCAGACAAAATTTACAGAGTGCTAACATTCTGGCACCGTTGTCAGGGACGAAATTGAAATTTTTTCCATGGGAAGAATGACATGGTTGAGTTCTAAGGTCTGAGAATAACATACACTTAGGCATATATTGGCTATATTCCTTCTCTGTTGACTCCACGAATCAAAAATCAGTTTGAAGGAAATTCCACTGGTAGAAGAATCCATAAACTTGAATTTTCAATGGCGACTCCACTCTTCATGCAGAATCCAACTTCCAAAACATTATTGGCGAATCCACTCAAGTTTCAAATGTAATTCAAAAAATCCACTGAGAAATGAGATCCCTTGACAGAGGTATGAAAAGACATGATGGAAGAAAACAAGTACTTAAAATTGGATTTTTTCCAAGCCATTTTATTGTTTGTTATAGGTTGCCTCTTCTTTTTCCTTGAACATGCCAAGAAAATTTTTCTTTACCTATTGCATTCTAATGATGATCATGAAAAAATTGCAATCATCTATCCTCCTCTTAAAGTTTCACATGCATACCCCCACCGTATCGATGATTTCGATAAGAGTTTTACAGTTGGGCCATGTGATGACCATGACCAAGTCGGTGAACCCCATAAAGCCAAGGCCAATGTCTCTCCCTCTATTCCTAGTCCCACACCCTCTAGATCCCAACATAGATACACACCCTTGAAGCTACCCCAAGTTATCCATGATTTCCCTCCAAATCACCATGAATATATACTTGTGTTTGATGGAGAAACTAATGTCATCTCAGTTGAAAAGCACATCCAAGGGTTTGAGCATTTTATATATTTATTTGAGATTAACCATGACAATGTTTGTATGAGGGATTTCTCTCAATCCTTGAGAGGAGACACCAAAGATTGGTTTAGAAATTTGCAGCCAGATACAATTAGCTCATGGGAGGAATTAAAGAATGTTTTATTAAAGTTTTGGGGAAAGAAGAAATCATTGGATCTACAACTTGCAAAGTTCTATGCCTTGAAATGGCAGAGCAACAAAACTATCTCTATATTCAGTAGAAGGTTTTCCAGTATTTACTACAAATTTCCTGAAGAGATTCAACCCACTGAAGTAGCTGCTATGTTCCATTATACCACAACCCTTCATCCAGATTTGTCTTCCTCCTGATGGAAAGAAAACCTAAGTCCTTGCAACAAATGTTTAATGATGCCCAGAATATTTAACACAACATCCAAGCATGTAAACAGATCCAAAATGAAGAGTTAGATGCTAAAGAAAATAAAAGAGAATATGAACAGAAAATGTTTGATTGGAGCCTTGATCATATAATTGACAATATCATGGGCCCTCTTGAAGTCTCAAATGCTTGTGATCATGCTAAAAATTGTATTCCACTTGTTAAAAGAAGAGGTGTTGTTCTGGCTTCTAATCCATCCCATGATGAGAAGGGAGTTGTTCATTTTGTAGACAGTCAAGAGGATGAGTTTGAAAACCAGTTTGTTGAAGAGAAGATTGATGTTCTGGGTCTATTCTTGTTAGAATACATTGCATATAATGTTGATTTTCCTATATATGATAAATACAAGGATGATCGTGATGTTGAGGACTTTATTTTTCAGTAGTACAGTGAGGAGCTGAACACTGGATCGGCTAAAGAAAATTATTTACCCTTGTTCTTTACTACATTTGAATTGTTGAAAGAAAATTCTTAGATTATTGTTGAGGAAAATGAATTTGTACTAATGCAAAGTCACACCAAACCAATGAAACAGATCGACAAGATGGTGAAGCACTCTTCTAAGATGCTTGATGACCCTATTATTTGTCTTGAGGAAGACTTTGTAAATTCAGAAATACTGTCGTTGGTCGAAAACAAGGCTGAAAGTGAGCATGTCCAAAAATCCAAAGAGATGGAAAAATGTACCTATGATGACACTACAAAAAATGAAGGAGGTTTCAGAGCAGGTAACAGAACCTTGCCACTATTTTTTTCCTCATTCGAATTATTAAAACAAATTGTCTGCATCATTTCAGATCAGAGAATGTTTGAGCATGGCATTGAAGGTAAAGAAAGAAACATTCTTACAAATAATAACTCTATCCCTTTATGTTTCTCTTCTTTTGAATGGTTAAGATAAAATCATGACATTTCAAAAACAATAGAGAGTTTTGACTATGTTCATAGTAGTATTGTTTTACATGAAGGGGTTTTCATCATTGGAGGACACAAACTACACTCACATGCATTGAATGATTATTACTTGGAAGGGTATTTTGATTCATAATTCCAATCAGTGCTTAATCATCAGATTAAAGAAGAATCGGATCAAGAAATTTTTATCGAGGGTCTTTTCCTTTCTCCTAAAATTAATGCAGATGTTCGACAATATTGTTAGCAAGATGAGGTGTTTCAAGGTTGCCTTTCTTCCCCCAAAAATGGTGTGGTGATTCTCTTTCTGAGAAGTCTACATCTAGATGAAGATTTTAAAATTTCACCTATAGAAACTCCGAACAACGAAGAAACCCTTGTGGAGGGATCTTGCTCTCCTATCTCATTTCCTGAAAGGGAATCACTCTTCCATATGATTCACAATCACGAGACACATTATATTGAAAATGTTTGCAATCAGATATTACCAATAATAGTGGATTACAATGAATCGATGTCTGTACCAAATATAAATCTTTGTGCACCAGATGATGTTCGCCATCCCTGGTTACTTTATGACCTAGAAAATCACTACTACTAAACTTCTCGACAATTCTATGAGTTTTTTAGAAGTCAAAAAGTTGAATCACCTGAAAACAAAAATACTATGGGAGGAGTAAAACACTATGATTGTTTTACACATATTTTAGAAGATCCATTCGCAATCCTATTGGAAGAAATGAATAATATGAATGTCTTTAAGTTTTTGAGATTTAGATTTATGGATGTAATGCTGAATGAATTAGTAGTAAGATGGATCTGGAGTAAGTTTGTGAAAAGTAGACAGACAGTGGATAAAATGCTTGCATGGTTGCATTGGCATTTTGATTTCACTTGATCAGTAGTTCACCTTAGTAGTTAGAGTAGGTAGGTGTGTATGAATAAGCTTTTTAGTCAAGCATTTTTCAGTTTATATTTCCAATTTATGTACAGTCAATTTCAGCAGCATATTCAGTGTTCAGTATCCAATTGAAAGCAGTGCGCAAAGTTTGACTTTCAGCAAACACTGGTGACATGGTGGGAGTAGGGTACACGCACATGTTTTTTGATCGACCCAATCAATCAGGCACCAGGTCTACAAGTTCTTTGCTACCTCATAGGGAGGATAGCATCCCCAGTTGGAGCCTATGTTATCGTCATAACAATCATGCTCAAAATTTGAATGATCAAAATTAGCAAAATATTGACGCGATGTGGAGACAGAGCTTAATTTGGAGATTCGAGACATATATGGTGGTATGTGAGCGAGTATAGCGGAGGCGTGAGAGGTTGGACTCAGAAGATCATTGATTTTAAAGAAGCCCAGATCAACGGTTAAGGCCCATATCGGGACATGAACTTGCATGGGACTTAACTATGTGAAGGTGGACCGGGGAAAACCATTAAGGTTTTTAAAGAGGACACACAGTGTCTCCAGAGATACATCGAGGTGAAAGGTGTTCTGCCTAAAACCATTGTTGCAAAAGTCTCGATGTCACATGTTCCAATACGTCAAATCAAACACTCGTAGGGTGGGTGACAGCTTGTCAAAATCACCTTGCTTCACTCTTTTGGTACTTCGCGACCGTATGATGTCATGTGAGTACTGCCGGATAACGAACTTGAAATCCAATCATTCGAAATGGATTGGCCAAGCATGGAAAATCAATGTACTTGCCATCAATCCTGTTAGTAATTCATGACTAGAGCTCTATAACTACCGAGTCTCAAGTATGGAGGTATCATCTCATCCATAAGCAAAGTAATATCCAATTTCATTAGTTATTTAATCTCCAAAAGAACATCTTGGTGTCCATGAAATCGGGAATAGATGGACAAAGCTAATCTAGCCATAGCCACTCAAGCAGGTCATTCGAGTAATATGGCGATTTTATCTACAAGTAAGACCGAAAGGGAAGTTTCACGTATATTGGAAACTAAATTTCACACAGAACCTGCTATAGACCCAGGATCAAAATTCAGGATAAATCCCTTCATGAGAGACCTAATCATAAACAGGCTAGTTGTGAAAAAGAAACAGAGCAAATGACAGAAGACGAAAATCACAGACGAAACGGCTGAAAGCATTGGGGAGAATCAACCAGTCTGGTTGGACACTCTAAAGGAGGAGATTGCAAATCTGAAATGATTCTCAGGTGGGAATAAGTACATCTCAACAAATTTTGGACAGATGGCATTCGAAAAAAGGAGACCCAGATATGAGAGACCTGTTCCTAACGACCCCTTTAAAATAGGATAATCGTTATTCCTTTTTGTAACTTATCTCTATTCTTATAATTATGGGGAAGTCTGAACATTTTGAATTCTACGAGAAGTCCCTCTATATATATATTATCTCTAGGATATAGAAAAAAGAGGGGAAAAGAGGAGCATGCCCTCTGTGCAGGAAGACTTTGTGAACTTTGGGGCTTGAATGAATATATAAATGCAGAAGCAGATTTTGGATTGTTTATGAAAAGATTCTAACTGGAGGTTATAAGAGTCTTGTGTTCTTTTATAGTATGTGTTTCCTGTAATCTTTTATTTCATTTACACTTTCATCTTTCTAAATTGGAGAAGTAAAAGCCCATAATTCATTGTTTTATGCTCTCGGTTTAAGAAATTTAGACTGTGTGTGTTTCTTCCTAGCTTGTCCAAAATTCATTTTTTGAAATGCTTTGATGAAGTTATGTGTTTCTTTTTCCTCTAATGCCATGAAAATTTCAAATATAAACTCGGACTCATCGACTCATTTAACCTTTTCCTATTTATAGTCTCCATGATTTTTCGATGCATTGTTCATTTTTGACTCCATAACCCAAATGTTATCTTCATTTCTTCAGCAATTTTATGAAACCCCCCAAAAACAAACCAAATCTAGCCACCAATTTCCATATATATATCAAGTGACATGAGAGATCCCTCTCTAAGTTCAGCAAGCTAGTGCCTCATCTCTAAAGCTGGTTGAAACAGTTACCTCTGATGTTTGTCTATTCAGCCAGACAAAATTTACAGAGTGCTAACACCCTGTTAAGTACTGTGATCATAGATCTATGTCCCAGCTAGGTTGCAGACACTTGAGTCCTGCAACCACCCCTGCCTCTACCTTGGGTGAGACTTCATCTACTTCGTAGTTGTTTCTGAAAGGGACGATAGTTAGGTTTTTATGGTGCGTTGTTGAAGCGTTGAACCCTGGGTCTGCCCTTGTGCCAACAGAAGGTGCACGCAAAATGATATCAAACAATTCAACAACTTAAGTACATTTGTATTTACATTTATAGTTGAGGTTTGGCCTAACGGTATTACAAAATATCGCGAAGATATTTTTGCTTTCCTCACTACAAGGATCCACCTAGAGAATTATTCTGCAACCCAGAAGAGGAACTTGGTGGTCCACGCAGCAGATTACCAATTTATTTTAGGCCAACTCTATAATATGGGACTCAATAGCATTCTCAGAAGGTGATTCCTAAACCATGAAAAACAAGATATCTTATGGGAATGCCACAGTGGAGTTGCGGGAGGGAATGTTGGAGGGAAAGATACAACACAGAAGGTTCTCCAAGATGGATTATGGTGGCCAACGTTATTCAAAGATGCTAAAGTTTATTCAAGGTCTTGCGACATTTTTCAACAGGTAGGGAAACCATCACATAGAGATGAATTACCTCTTCAGTTGGTTACAAAATTGTAAGCCTTTGAGAAGTGCGTTCTTGAATTTATTGGACCAATTAACCCACCCGCAAGGAATTCAAATTCTAGATATATCATTACTACAACAGACTTCCTTAAGCGGTGGGTTGAAGTAGAAGAAGTCCAATATTGTTCAACAGATACAACTCCTAGATATATATTTGAGAACATTATTGCTCGGTTTGGATGCCCTAGGAGTCTAACTAGTTATCAAGGGAGCCACTTCATTAGCAGCACAATTGAAAAATTGATGACACAATTTCTTATCCATCACTTTAAGAGCAGTCCTTATCATCCACAAGATAATGGCACAATGGATCCATTCAACATATTTTAGAAAGTGGACTAACAAAGATATGTTGCGTAAACAGGGAAGACTAGGATGATAGAGTTCCAATAGTCCTATGGGTTTATAGGACTACCACCAAGAAGCTTCATAAGTACACCCCATTTCAGTTGGTCTACAGGAAGGAAGTTGTGGTACTAGCAGAGTTTATTACCACTAGTCTCTATATATCTCAGGCTATACACATGACGGATGACTCATAAGTTGCACAAAGGATTGTTGACCTGTAAGAACTTGAAGAAGTAAGGTTCATAGCTGAATTTCATTAGTCAATGGAAAAATATATGCAGAAATATTGGCATGATCAAAACATTAATGCTAAAAGGTTCGTGCAAGGTGATAAGGTACTCCTCTATGACAATTGTTATCAACAACATCCATGTAAGTTGTGCATGCATTGGTTAGGACCACTCCAAGTAACTAAAATCCCATAGTCTGGTGCAGTCAAGCTAGCGTATCTGGATGGTGTCTTTTGACCAAGGTGGGTGAATCGTGCATGCCTAAAACCATACATTACTCACACTTAACAAGAGACACAGTTTCTCCAATCTAAGGGAGCATGTACAGTAGGTAGAATTTTATTTTATTTTGAGTTTTGTAGAAATGTTGAATTTTGTTTTATGTAATAACGTCGGAGTGTGCTTAGGATCACCATGACACATTCGTCTCATTTTCGTTGTTAGTTTTTTCCTTTTTTTGCAACATGCCCATGCATCAACGCGTTATCTCATGTGTCTCCAATTCACTCAGCCATATACTTATAGCCACTGGAAAATACTTGTGTTCGGGGAAGAATCAAATATTAAATTCATTAACGGCTAAGTCATCTTTACATCATTTCCAGCTGTAGCTTTCAAGGTAACTGTCGAAAACTGTTAGTCTTTCCACTCAAGTCTTAAAAGTGTTGGTCCACATAGATCCTATTGATAATATTGCCATGATTCTCAACAGTTAAAATGATATGACCCTCATGTCGACCACGTGTTGAGTAGAAGACCCATTAAAGTCGGAATATGGCTAGAAGATTCAATCTCGTTACCAGTCTCATCACACATCCGCGCCATAGATTGTGCTTCTAGCCTAATTACTCACTCATTKTTGACTCATTAATGGTTTATCTCAGTACCTTAGATATAATACTCTCTAATATTGTTCATAACGATATTATATTCACCTACTTTCCTTMTCATGTTAAGTCTCTACTCCTGGTGCATCCTGAGAAGTCGACCGCCACCCAGTCCCCRAGCTAGTTTCGTTACTGCAAATCCAACATGAAAATTATGAGAATATCGAGAGGATGAGGCTTAGAATTGAAAGAAGCAGTTCCATATGATCCATATGATCCCAATATTGAGGTCCTGGAAATGTCAAAGGAAAATCCAAGCAGACAAAACTTCTTGACCTAAATCTCGCGGACACAACGTTGCTCCCACAAATGAACATCGACATGTTCTGCGAGATGGACTCCAGGCTAACAGGTGAGGTGCACTTCATCCCAAAGGATGAATTTTTGAATATATTCCACTTGACGATCATGAACCTCTTGGACCTCCCAGTGTTCGGAACCACTCATGAAGTTTCGTGATGCACTAAGTTCCTGATCAACAGGGTGCATGATAGAAGTTTATGGATCAAAAGGAGATACCCCATTCATGTCGAATATATTCACCAGCTTACAATATTATCTTTGGAGGTAAATGGCATCTCCAAAGGATTTCAAGGACCGAGCAAACATGGCAAATGGAAGGGTGAAGTTAACCTATATGAGAGGTTCCATACATAGAGGGGGGGTCGCACAACAAATATTGAACCAATACTCCCTGAAATGGTGAGAACATACTACTACATGATCGCTAGCAAGGTCATGTAATCCTACTATAAGGTTGAATGCACACTTGATGCTGTGTCAATGGATGACGTTTACGCAAACAGTGCAGTTTTCAATTGGTGTAGTTACCTATTGGAAGAACTCCTTGTCACATGTGAGGAAGTCTAGGAGAAGGGAGGCACCTTCAAATACATATATCTACTGATGGCCTTCTTAATGTTGAAGTGGAGGCCACACACAGGAAAACAAATAGCACCTACCAACAAAGGCCGCCTCGCAAACATGTTTGAACCTTGGCATGCAAGGTCAGACTCAGAAAATATGGAGTTTAATTATGTTTTGTTCCTAAAGTGGTACAATCAATTGATTGATGCCACCCAAAGGATGTGTATACCCTAGAAGCTATTGAATTTACATACAAGGAACATTTCTTTTGCTCTGAATCTCCATTACACATTCATCTAGCCAAGGCATGAAAATCCTTCAGACTTTCATACAAGGCCCTTACCATTCTATTTGGATGACGAAATACTATACAAGGAGATTCTTTCTTGGCCAGGAGTTAAATGCACCTTGCGCAAGTCGGGTGTGCATTAATCATTTCCACCATAATTGTTAAAGAAGAGTCCAACAAAAGAAGCAGGGTTGAGCTCCAGTAAAGTAGAAAAACCCGAGAAGTCGCCATTGAACTTAGAATCATAGGAAGAGGAAGAACACCAGCTACATAGGACAAATAGGCCTTTGTCAAGACGTCCCAAGCTTCCAAATGAGTCCATATTCTTACGTAATACTATTAAAGAAATTTTATTTGTCGCATTTATACATGTGATTTCGGCCAAGAATCCCAAAACCAGTGTGTCCCCGGTAGTCAACCCATCTAAACTCATCAACCCTCAGCCTATATCGACTGCACTACCTCACACCTGATAAACCACTCAGGTAGCCCAGAATTTTATCCATACTATCGATGACCTTGAGATTCATCCCATCATACCTTCCATTGTAATTACTAAGAAAGAAAAATAGCAACCAACTACGGATACAACAATTCCATTACCGCCCAATTCATCAGAACCCATGCAACCTGATAATCTAGAATAGTTTCCCTCTCACGAGAGCCAACGATACACAGTCCCATTACTTACCCAATTCCCACATCTCCCCCTCCCAGATACATAGTCTCCAATAGAGAACATTTTAAGGATGGAAATTTATTTTAAAATGTAGAAACATGGGCTAATTTTACTAGTCCTTAATATGAAAAATGTAAAATGTTTGGCGATATTTTTATAAAAATATTCAAATTTCTAAGGATTTAATATACTTTCTATAACATTTTGGAGATTTTTAAGGTAAAATAATTTTATTCTGTGGAATTTGGGCGAATCATTTTTAGAAAAAATGGAAATTGACAAATATTTTTTTGGGAAAAACCATGGAAAATTATCCCATTTGCGAAATTTAGACCCTAAAATCATCTATGGTCTCCAATACTAGAGACCCTCACAGAAGTCTCGAAGGATTAGAGCATAACCCCTTAAGTTCCACCCAAAACACAGGCAATGATAGAAAAGGAGGTAGTCTCAAGTACCACAGGAGACTCAGTCAAGACAAAGAACAATCTCATTGAAAGAACAACTGGAACCCGTACTCCAAGATCCACAATAGTTCTCAGAGATACTCCAAGATGAGGCATAGCCTAGGGAACTCCAACAATAGCTAGAAAGAGATGTCCTAGAAGGCAACGATTCCAAAGACTCGCTGCATAAAAATACCATTGAATGTACCACCATATTCAAGGAAGTTATATATTGGATGGACGTTGTAACCCTCCACAACTAGGCACTTGAAGACTTGCACACTAAAATACAGACCCTTAACAAAGAAACAGCTAAAAAACATTATCCTCTAGAGAAACAAGAAAAATTTGAGGAAATGGATCAAGATGAGAACTCTCTGAATGCTCTGTTTGAATCTCAAATAGTATCAAAGAAGGAACTAAGAGCCTTCAAGCCAGTCATTCAAACTTCATACTTGCATATGCATCAGGTTGAGACATTAGTAGATGCAGAATGGAATGCCCTCATTACATCCAAGCAAAAGGAGTTTAGCCTCAACGCAACACAAAAATTTGTTGTAGAAGCCTCATTTCTTGCCAGAAACTGGCAAGACAAACTTGAATAGTTATAGGAGGTCAGAGAAAAATATCTCTAGCTAGTGCCAAAGTGTTGCCCTTCGTTTGAAGGAGCCAAGGAGAAAAAAACCCCAGAAGGACAATAGGTTGAATCAAAGAACATAGAAGAGCCAACTAATTGACTTAGGGCAAGTCAAGGATTGTGGTCGGGGCCTATTAGGACCTTCATTTTGATAAGAGAAGTTGTGTTATTTATCAAGGAGAAAACCAATCAAGTGAAGAGGGATGAGAAAGGAAACACACAATAGAAATAAGATGGAATAGAAAGTAGTATGAGACTAGCACACAATCAGTTTTGAGACAATACAGTGGCAACAAAATCAAGAAGAGAAGAGAGCCTATGGGTTCTCAATGAGAGAAAATTATTTTATTGTTTTGATGGTAATAATATTGTTTTGTAACGGGGGGGTGTGTGAAAGAGAGGAGAGAGGAACGAGAGGCAAGAACTAGATCTGTATTCCAGAGCTAGAATGTAATGAGTAAGGGGAAGGGATTAGATTGATTATGATCAACCTTAGTAGTATGTTGAGATATGATTACTAATATCTTCTACAATAAGTATGTTATAGTATTAATGTAAATTTGTGAATGCATGTGGATCAATACCTTTTTGATATAATGGAAAGATCATGGAGATCAAATTTTGAAAGTTCTCGATTTCTATTGCTTCATGTGTCTTTGAGTGTGATGTTGTAGTCTTTTATGCATTACACTTCTATATCATTTCTTGTTGTTCTATACAACCCTATTCTTTCGTATTAGTGTATGATGTGTTAAGGATCTGAACTAAATAATCTATCTTGTGTTAGAATGGTAACAATATAGATTTATTATAGATATATATAGAACTCTTCTTACCCTTCCCTTAGTTATTTTGTATTGGTTGTGCTTTAGGTGAGACTTCTTTTCTTTTGGAGAGATGAAATGCCAATGCATTAGACTACATCATTGCCCTTTTGTTTGTAACCCGAAGAAGACCTTGATCTGACAAATTTGTACCAATACAGAGAAATAGATACTCTTTGTGGAGTTGTCTTTAACCTATGGCATGTATGAATGCTACATAATATCTCCTCCTCTGCATGCTCAAAAAATACCTATTAGATGTTTTTATCAGCTATGGAACAAGATACAATGAAAAATAATGGGAAAACCCCTTGTCCTCCTAGTGGCTTGGTATTTCACATACCCCGATAGCCATCTAGGGGTAGTTTGTTTACTTCCTCAACCCTCAATTGTGATACATTTTTGAACTTTCTATAATATTCTTGAAATTACGTATGTGGCTAGCCCCCATATGCATGAGTAATGCAGTTGACATGGAATCTTCTCATACCATGGTGGTCAACATGGTAGACCAACATGTGGAAGGAATAACTTTTTCATACAAGCTCTGATTGGTGTTATTTTTGCATCGTTTGAAACGTCTTGATGTGTAGAATAGACTTAACGGGTCCTAGTTGTATATGGAAAGTTTTAACTCCAAAAAATGTTGTTTGATGCCTCAAAATAGCCCCAAAAGGTTCCAAACCCTAATTTTCCAAATTGGGACCTGCCACTAAAAGGTCATGCAAGTTGATTCCTTCAATTTTTTCCACTTTGAAATTATCAAGATAAATGAAAAATAATATAATGATCCAATTTGAATCAAAGGTATGCCATCCCACCATCATATTTCTAGTACACTGGAAAATAGTTCCAATCGGAAGTCATATGGAAGGAAGCTATAGAGTCTATCATTCATGCACTCTAGCCTACACGAGTTACCAAATATAAAAAAAATGCATATCCACGATATTCTTGAGAATATTTTTCACACTCATCATCATAATCATTATTTTCCTTCTTATTATTCTTCTTCTCTTCCTTGCAGTCCCTTCTAAAATGCTCAACCTTATTGCAGTTTCAACATTTCACCTTGGAATTTCTAGGAAACTTGTGTCTCCCACAGGATCTGGATCTAAAATTCTCTCTTATTTCCTTTCTCCTTTTATCTTCCATGAACATCGAAGGCCTCATTTTTGGATTCAAAATATTTCTTCCTCACCTCCTCTAAGAGTGAATTAGCCACAACCTCATCAAGCACCAATATCCTTACAGTGCTTCCAACAACCATTACCAAGTTGTCCCATGAATCTGGAAAATAATATAAAATGATCATACAATGATCCTCCTCATCCATATTCACTTCAACTAATATCAACTGGGTCACAATAGTATCAAATGCATTTAGGTGTTTGGCTACAGAATCACCATCACCCATTCTCAATGCAAACAATGTTTTCCATAGAAAAAGTTTATTAACCAAGGGTTTACCTTGATACAAATCCCCCAAATTATTCTAGATATTTTTTGAAATTTTTTCTTCAAAAACATTCAATAATAGCAAATTTTCCAAAAACATCGTGATAAGAATTCTCACCTTTCTCTCCAACACCACCCACTCTTCATATTTCATAACAATGAGTTTAGTTATAAGTATTGCAATCCATAGATATTGATATAAGAGAAGTCCCTCCATATTGAGCTTCCACAACTCAAAGTTAGTGTTGATTAATTGGGTTGGTTGTCATTGATGTCAACCCCTGAAGAAAGTCTGGTAGCGAATTTCGGCAGCACAAAGGTTTGGGTAATGGATACAAGTTTGTTTGATGTATAATGGTATGAGATTTGACATATTTCCAGGTAAGACTATTCTAGATGGATAGTACATGCCATGCCATTTCTAGTGGTATATGTAACTTCACATAACTCCTCAAGGTTAGAGAGTTATGGCCATGTGAAGTTGGAGAACCCTCATGAGTCATCTAGAAGCCCCAAAAGGTCAAAGTAGTCAAAGTGCTTGCAAATAAGAGATTATTTAAATAATAAAGTGAAGTGACAAAGTCAAAAAGGATTATTTAAATAATAAAGTGAAGTGACAAAGTCAAAGAGGATTATTTAAATAATAAAGTGAAGTAACAAAGTCAAATAGGATTATTTAAATAATAAAGTGAAGTGACAAAGTCAAAGAGGATTATTTAAATAATAAAGTGAAGTGACAAAGCCCAAGAGGATTATTTAAATAATAAATTGAAGTGACAAAGTCGAAGATGATTATTTAAATAATAAAGTGAAGTGACAAAGTCAAGGAGGACTATTTAAATAATAAAGTAAATGGGGAACTTTCTAATTATGGAAAGTGGTTATAAGAAGGTTAACCCTAAAATGAGGAAAATGGGTTAAGTGGTCAAGTGGCTATTGGATACATGGACAAGTGGGAAATTGGGAAAAGTTGGACATAGGTGACTATGTGGACAAAGTGGTTATGTGGGCAAAGTGACCTAGAAGATGCTTCTAAGGAAGCTACTTGGAGAGTATAAATAAGAGGCAAGGCTCTCTCATTTTGATTACAGTTGATCATATTGAATATCTATAGGTGTCTGAGGTAACCAAAGGATATCTAAGCTGAATTTCAGAGGGAAGGTGAAGTGAAGAAGGCGGAAATTCAAGGGAGGGTAAATTCTTTTGATGATGATTTCTAAGGTATGTTATTTACAGGTCATCTCACCATTTTCGCAATAATTTTTTTTCTATAATGATTCAGACCGTGAAATTGGGAGGCCATTGAGGAAACATATCCAAGTGGTAAAAATTTCATCTTCTGGGTCGTTGTATTTTTGGAGTTACACTCCGTGGAAAATAGGGTTTGTGGCTAGTCCTGAAACTAGTCTAAAACAGGTGTTTCGGGTAAAAATGTCATAACTTCTTCATAACAGATCCAAATTTAGTAAGACCAAATGTGTTGGTTAGAGTAAAATATTTAGTATTTTTTGTACAACTTTCATATCCATACAACAAATATTTCGTGCAGGGCACGCTCTACAAGTTCTCTCTCTAGAATAAGCTAGAGTTCAACAAGGTATGCCATTTTTGCTATAACTCCTTTTCTGAGAGGTTCCAAATAGTGACACCTGGAGGAATTGCATAAAAAACACTAAATAACATTGTGTACTATTTTCATATATTTATTCATTACAAGTACATAGTTATGATTATTTCAAGTTAGGGTTGTTGACTAATCCAAAACTAGTCATGTGAGACTAAAGTAAAGTTTGATGAAAATGGCAGTCTTTTGTTGTTAAAGTTAAGGAAGGTTTGCAGGTATGTGATCATATACATGAGGTCTATTATAGATTTAAAAATCATATTTTGATGATGAAATTGATGAGGGCTTTTGGTTGAGGCACATGTTGGGTACATGGTTGAGAAAAGTAGTTGATGAGTTGGCACATACATGAGGTGTATAGTTGATGATGTTGGTACATCTTGATGAGTCATAGTTGATGAGTAGTTGATACATGATTGGTACATTCTTGGTACATGGTTGGAGGCACTTGTTAGTAATATTGTTGACACATGGTTTATGGATGATGTAGAATATTTGTCTTGGTATATTATTAGAAGCACATATTGATCTTGGTGATGATTATGAGTTGTTGTGTTATTCTTGGTTGATGCACATCTTTGAGAGTTGTCTTGGTGATTGATATTGGTGAGTGGATTTGATTCAGTTGATAAGATTGGTGAGATAGTTTGGTGTGATAGGTTGTTTGTATAGGCTGTTGTGACCGGTTATTTGTATAGGTTGGTGCATGGTTGATGCACTTGTTTATGATATAGGTTGATTACATGTTGTTTCGTATAGGTTGGTGCATGGTTGATGCACTTGTTTATGCTACAGGCTGATTACAGGTTGAGGTACGGGTTGATGCATGGTTGATGCATGGTTCAGGTTATTGGCATAGGTTGGTTGCAAGTCAGTGGTACAGGTTGGTATAGTTGTACAATGGTATATATCACAATGATAGTGTGATAGTGGTTTCATCATTCTACTTATACTACAGGGAGTTTGGATGAGGCAATGACAGGTGGTTTTAGCCACCTTCCAGTTGTACCCAAAGTACATAGGGGCTTGTAGCCTCCTTCTGGTTGTAGCCAGAGAATTGGGGATTTGGATATTCCCTCAGTTTGTAGCTTGAGAAACTAGGGGGTTGGAGCCTCATTCCAGTTGCAGCTAGAAAACAAAGGAAGTTGGTGCTTCCAATGAATGTAATTCTTAAAGACATATAAGAAAAAGAATTATGTGGTTTTCTCCCGCTTTGGGTTTCCACGTAAAACACTGGTGTAATGTGTATGTGTGTGATTACTCATTTGTTCATTGTTTATTTACTTTGCAACTATTGGATGATAGTGCTACATTGATATAACACTTTCATTTTATGGTA
>JASDQU010103047.1:322681-373126 GCA_032191745.1 Picea mariana
TTGGACAGCATGGACTGCTGCCAACGCAAGTTTTTCGAGATGGGTATAATTAAGTTCCGGTCCTACGAGGCCTCGGCTCAGGTAATAGATCATGTATTCAGAAAATGAATCATCTTCCTGAACTAAAACCATGCCTATAGTTGACTCTGCGGCAGCCAGATATAATAGGAAATCTTTGTTATAATTTGGTGGCCGTAGCAGAGGTGCAGTTGTAAGGGTGTGTTTCAATGCATCGAAAGAGCGCTGCGCTGCTTCATCCCAGAGAAAAGGAACGTCTTTCTTCAGTAAACGCATGAAGCCCTTGGTAATTTCGGCATAGTTGGTGATGAAGCGTCGTAAGAAGTTCACCTTACCTTGAAGACTCTGAAGTTGTAAAATTGTGCGTGGGGGGGGGGCAACTGGACTATTGCCTCCACCTTGAGAGGATCAACCATGATCCCCATCGTTGAAACGATGAAACCTAACAAACGTCCTGATGTGACGCAAAAGCTGCACTTGTTGGGATTCAAGCGAATCTGGAAGTAGCGACAGCGTTCAAAGATTAGTCTGAGGTGCGTAGGATGATCCTTTCGCTTGCAATAGCATGATGCTAAATCATCTAGATAAGCCTCGACAATATGTTTGAGGTCATGAAACACAAAAGACATGGCCCGTTGGAAAGTGGCTCCAACGTTCTTGAGACCAAAAGGCATTTTTCGATAGGCGAATGTACCCCACGGACAAATGAATGTCGTTTTGTGTTGGTCCTCATGTTCGATTTGGATTTGGTTATAGCCTGAGAAACCATCCATGAACGAAAAGGCTTCACAACCGGCGCACTCATCAATGATCTGGTCGATGAATGGGGTTGGATAATTATCTTTTGGACATGCCTTATTCAAATCACGGAAATTGGTACAGACACGAATTGTGCCTTGTTTTTTATCAACTGGCACGGGATTTGACACCCATTGAGTCAAGTGAATAGGGTATATGAACCCTGCCTTAAGCAATTTCTCAACCTCAGCCTTGATGGCTGTTGCCTTCCTAGGATTAACTGGACAAAGTTTCTGTCAAACAGGCTTAGCGTTCGGATACGTAGTGATCTCATGTTCAACTATTTTCGGATCGATGCCTGGCATTTCCTCGTAAGACCAAGCAAAAACATCACGGAATTCTTTAAAAAGATCCGTGTAAATCTGAATCTCTTCAGGGGAGCAATCCGCTCCGACGAAGACATTCTCTATGATGCTGGGGTTTTGGGAGATATTGATGGGTATCGTGGAAGCGATAGTCGCCATATTTCCCTCAGCATAAATATCCTGTGTAGCTAAGAGGTTAATGGGACAAGGATGATCTCCCGTCATGGTGATGGTGAATTCTCCTACCTCGATTCGGTGTAACTCTGGGAGGAAATATGATCTGTGATGAAGATCTTCCCAAGGTTTGTCCGGACCAGTCATTGCTTCGATTATAGCTTCGTCAAAAGGCAAGACTAAATCTAACGAATCGGTGTTGGCTAGAGAATCCTGAGCCCAGATAGGCTCAAAGAGTGGATCCAACTCTTGTGCAGGAATCGGATCCGGAGTAGCTAAAGATTGCTGAACCAAAGAGTATGCTACTTCAGCAGCCAACAAGGGCGTAGACATGCCCGCATGCCCTGTCGCATCCATCGTGTCTGATGGGGAAGGAAGAATCCACGGATCCTCAAAGTAAGTCATGCGGAACGATGAAACATGGAAAATCTCAGCCTTGTGGTGAGTCGATATGAACTTGACATCGCCTTGAGGAGGTGGGTAATCGAAAGTACCCATCAAAGATGGGCACAAACCAACTCCTATGTTGACGACACTGGCTCGAGGATTATCTACCAAAGGAACCATGGATGCCCCCAAGGCTGGGTCAGGTCGAGAGAAGGACAACTGATCTATGGTCACTATCCGGCCTTCATGTGGAAATAATAAGACTCAGAAAATTGTAGCGACCACCGCTTTCATGGCATAAGTCCAACTATGACCTAACAAGAGATTGTAGTCGATGGGGGCATCGACCACCTCTACTTCGACGCACACGGTCTTTCCCCCTAACTGCACTGGGAAAGAAGGAATGATTCCATGTGGTCGGAAAGAACGACCATTGAACACAGTAAGGAGAGTAGGTGATGGAGACAACTCGGGCTGGCCAATGGCTTTCCAGCATGCTAACGACATAATGCAAGTCGAAGTGCCCTCGTCGACCACCGTGCGATAGATATTCCGTGTAAAAAATTTTGTGGGGTGAGCCACTACTATCTGAAACACGACGTGGTAAGGCAAACGAGGTTTTAAGTCAGTCGTATCCAACATGATGGTACCCGGGTTACAAGTCTCAGTAGAGCCTAAAGCATTCAACAAGGCTTTCCTCTGAGCAGGGCAACTTTGGAGGACCTCCAAAGCAGACCTAGCACAAGGGGTTTGTGATAAATCTTCCACCACAGAGTAGTTTTGGGCGGCCCTTGCGTTTGGATTGTGAGAAGCCCTCTTAAACGCACCCTTTGGAATGTGTGTCATTGTTTCACCCAATGTATTCTCGATCTGTAGAGGAAGAGATGGGATGTCATCTTCTTTGCCCTTCTCAGAGGCGCTTGATTTTCTATAGTCGTATTCTCTAGTCGTTATGAAAGCATCACTTTTAACCATATATACGTTCGCGGCAGAAGGATTGTTTGGAGGGGGGCAGTTTTCTTGGCTGCCCCCTTCGCCACTTGCAGAGGCTTGAGTAAAATTTTGCCCATGCTGAAAGGGATTAGTCAACACGGCTTGTTGTTGTTGTGTGACAAACTTCTGGGCTTCCACAAGTTGAGGGCATAGATGGGTCGGGTGGTCTTCTGCGCACAAGTTGCATGGATACCTCGCCTTCCTTTTTTTCGTGGTGCCCTCGCCAACATTATCAGTTGGTCTTTTATCCCCCTTACTCTTCTTGCGTTGTTTTTTTTTTCCTTCAGGCTGCTGGTTGGCCTTTGGGTTAGTCGTCTGCATGGAGTGTACTTCCGATGTTTGAGTAGGAGGAGCAGCCGAAGTAGTAGTCTGGCTGGCCACTGAGTGTTGTATGGATAACTGCTGCAATTGCTTATTCAATTGCTCAGCAGGCTTAGTTTGTGCCGAACCCACGATACCGTCGGCATGTGGTCCGGCTCTCTGTCTGGTTTTCTCCAGTATTGAACGTGGCGCATCTGGTAATATGTTGTATAACAAACCAGACTAAGAATAGATAAGCTCAAACTGTTGAGCCCTCATAATGGAGTCTTCTTCAGAGAAAACTCCGGACGTTGCGACGTCTTTGGACAACTGTGGTACCAAGGACTTAATGAACCATTCCAATAGGAATGCTGGTGGGACTGGTACTTTGATGAGACTCTTTTGGCGTCGCCACTCTTGAATATGATTCGAGATATGGTCTGCTTTCATCTGCTCAAAATTGGCTAGCAATTCTGTGCCAGCGTCGTACCTTACAGGTAACTGGAAATGGTTAAGGAAGACCATCGCTAGTTTGCCAAAAGTAGAATATCGTGAACGATCAAGCTCTATGTACCATTTCGTGGCACTCCCAATGAGATTGCGTTGAAACAATCGCAACTGGACGGAGTCATATTTCAGTGAGTTAGATGAACACCAGAGATGGAAAGTGGTCACGTGATCACCTGGATCTTCGTTAGGCTTGGCCTCAAACTTGGGAACATTCGAAGGCAACTTCGTTGGCATAGGAGGCCAACGTGGATCATGACAGATAGGATCATTTAAAAACCGCGTCAAATCTGGCAAGTGTAACGTTGCCAAGAATGGTAGTTTAGGTTGTTGCTGATAGCCTGGATAAAAGGGTCCTGGAGTTTGACTGGCACCAGGTTGCTAGGAAAAGTTTGGCTGCTGGCCCGGATTCTGGTAGAAACCATGGCCCTGACCTACGTAAGGGTTTTGCATCTGAGGAGACATCATTGGCTGATTCCCCATAAAGGACATAGGATGTTGGGCATTCATTGTGTTTGACGGACTTTGGGAAGGATTACCCCATGCCGGTCCTGTTGGGAGAGGCATAGCAGTCTGTCCGGGGTTCCATTGACTGTGGAAAGAATTACCCCAGAATGAAATTCCAGAGGAGGGAATGGATCCTTGTCCTAAGTTCCAAGGTCCTGGTATATGTGCCCCCGGCGCCAGAATAGTACCCTGCGCCGTAGGAGACTGTCCAAATATGGGAGTTCCCCCAGACGGGAAAGCAGTGGGTGTGAAAGTGTTGTTACCAAACGTCCCGTTCCAGACAAATGGTGACGAACTGACTGGATGAGTTTGCGCAGGTGGTCCTTGACTCCCAGCTCCCAATGAACTTGTGTGTGCAGGCTGCCCGGTGGTCTACTGATGCAGACCACCAAGCGAAGGGGACGAAGGAGGAATATGACCTCCAGCGTGAGGAACAGCGTTGAAAGGGACAGGAATTCCCCCAAGTTGACCTTGCAAAGGAGCGTTAGAGCTCCCTGCCCCCAGACCCAAAGTCTGTAAAGTGGAAGAAGTGAGTGCAGGACTTGTTCCTGAACTAGGCATACCATATGAAAACGGAGCGCCTGACTCACTAGTTGTGAAGGGATTTGTGGCCGCCACGATGGATGGGGTCGGTCCACTTTGCGACGAAGTTGTGGCTAGAGCCATGGTGGTCCAGACCGACGGCGGAAATTTAGGAGATGCTTCTCCTGTGGTAGCAACGGTGGTGGGAATGGAAGAATTCCCAGAGGAAGTAGCAGCGTTTGTTGCCATAGCTGTATGTGGCACTGACAGGAATTCGGTAAATTGGACTGGTACAATAACCGGTGTCCAAATATCAGTGTTTGGGGCTTTAATCGATCCAATATTGGTGATTGATTCCTCGAGGGGTTGTTCGGGCTCAAAAGCCCCGGTAGCTTCGAAAGACCCTTGATGGTCCAGCTTCCGCCTCAATGGTGGTGAGGGTGGATCCAGTATAACCGGCGGTAGGCCCAAAATCCTTCGTGACCGGTGGAGCTCCGAATCCTCCATTGTGTGAGAAGATTCATGACACGCTAAGGTATTCTACATGAAAAAACAGTAACACTCACTAAAAGAAAGCCCCTAGAAGATAAATCAAGCAAGCACTAAACTAGTTGGAAGAACAGTTACAACAACCAACACTAGAGCAACTTACCGGTGCAAGTGCAACTCGAATACGAAAGCACCCTCCGGGTATACTCTGCAAAGCGTGGCCCGATGTATGTCCTAGGTACCGCGGTATACCCCCGCAGTCACCCGTGTATGTCCCTAGAAAAGATTGGCAACTAGTTTGCCAGCACGTGAACAGTCACCAGGCGGGTACAGTCGGCAATCGGGTAGACCACAATGAGCAGGGTATCAAGCCCAAAACCTGTCAAGGGTATCGAGAGAAAATGGTCTGGAAGACAACTGAGGACCTCGAATGGATTCGAGACCCGCGAAGCTCCATGGCAAATGCAAACGACAGAATCCCTTAACAAATCCTCAATATGTGTTCTTCACAACGCTCGGTCTAGCTTTGGAGGGGTTATCTCCGCTACCTTTCCTTACGCGACCTCGTTTTTATCCCCTGTGTTAGAGGGGGGTCCCAGATAACTTTCCGTAACTGGACTTCTACACTCCCTATTGACAGACTTCAATGTTTAGTTTGAGTGGCCTTGGAGAATTTACTCTCCAACCTATTCCAAGGCCCTAGTCCTGAGCTAGTGTATGAACCCTATAAACAACAAGTCTAGTCGTTTTTAATTAGCATTGCTTTTAATGGGATTTTTTAAGTCACAAGGTATGAAAGTGAAACTGATAGTGTGTAAAAAGACTCAAAGAAAAAATGAAAAAGAAATGCTTGGAAACAAAAACTTTTACTAAAATGCAAAACCAACAACTTTTCAACAAGAAAGATTTCTTTTCTTTTCAAATTTACTAAGATTTCATGCAGTAAGTATGAAGGACTTTCACTCAAATCTGCGAGCTACTTATACTCTACATGCACTGCAAAAACTTATGCAAAAAGACTTCTTTCCAAGCTACTGATGCAACAACACAATCTTCAAATCAAGAAGAAAATGAAACAAGAATTATTTTTTTTATTTTGTTGCAAAAATAACACAACAAGGAAAAACGCTGACAAGAACAAAACCAAGAGAATGAAACAAAAATCTGGCTTAAAGTGCAGATCGCAAAAGAATTAGAGCACAAAAATGCGAAAAAGCAATCAAGACCGCACCAATTCTAACACTTGTCTAAAAACCATAAAACAAATATTTTTTCTCTTTTGTCTTTCCTATCAAAACATTAAGTAAGCAAAACACAAGCTAAGGATATGAGGCCCTAACTTACTGACTATGCACACTAGACTCCAAACCCTGAAAGGAACACTTCTCAACACAGAAAGGGATGACTGCCCCACCCAGGCTGGAAGACAACCAGACAGGCCCGCGACTGTCACTGATACAGCACGCGTTCAAACGCGTGCTAAGCTATAACAGCATGCGGGTACCCGCGAGCAGAACTAAAACAGCCCGTGTGTATGTATAACATCAAAGAAAAAAACAAACACAGGAAGCCCAGACCTGAAAGAGGCCTCTGGTATTGACAACCAGGGTCTCTGAAAGGCTTGGATGTTTTTATCTTGACAGAAAAGAAAAATTTGCAAAAAATAAAACAAATGCAAAGAATAACCAACACAATAAGGCAGACTGAACGCAAGATAGTAAACCAACAAGACCCAGACATGATCTAGAAAGCCCCCTGAGAAGATAAACTTCTGACAGGGAAGAGGAGACTTCCTCTTAAGCTTATTGGGCTCTACACGCTACTGAAACCACTACAGCAGGCGTTCAAACGCGGGCTGTAGAAGGTTAGGGCGTGGGTTACACGCGTGCAGGCCTTCTGCAGGCCACGTGTACCTCTGTGTGTCCCAAGAATCAATGTCAAGCAATAGCCAAGGAAAAACTAGTATTGATAACCAGGTTCCCTACTAGCTTTTGACCTAACAGAAAAAAAAAACAACAAAGAAATAGAAAACTCAACTTTTTTGAACTACCCAAGAACCTTTAACTAAATCTGGGAAACCCTAAGAGTAAATCTCCCTAGTGGAGTTGCCAATTCCGTTGTTGGGAATTTATACCCTATGGACTAACAAGCTAGGGCTTAAACTTGCATGCAGATCATGACCCTTTAAGAAACTACTTTTAACCTTCTACCCAAACCTAAAACCCTTTTTCACATGCAAACATGGAAATAATCAACTAACCTTTTTATCGACGGTTGGTGTAGATCCTCCGTTGCGCTTTATCTCCTTGCTCCTTCTACTCCTTCCAAAGACAATCCTGCAATCAAGACAAAACACTACGCATGCATGCTATTGTTCTACTAGAGGGTTAGAGATTAAACATAAATCAAATGAAACAAATAAAATTCGTGCATTTGGGATGGGAAAAATATCTTTTTATTAATCTCAAGATGAATCAACTTACAATGATTATAGAGATCGGCCACCATTCCTTGATCCTGATTCTAGGCTCCTCCTCTTCTTTGTCCTCCAACTTCTTTGCTTGAATTCTCCTAAATCTTGAGGAAAGGTTAAAGGGTTGGGACAAAATGGATTCGACAATTGGGCAGAGTTTCTTTGCTATCATTTTCCTCCTTTGAATAGTACCCCTACCCCTTCTTTTATAGGCTAGAAGGAGCTAGGGTTTTAGATGAACTCTCGGCCATGCATGGCTGGGAGTTCCAGTTAACTGACCAAAAGCTTTTCGTTTCATCGGAAACTTTCCTGATTTTTTTCTTTGTTAGGTAAACGCGGGCTGTAGTGGGCCAGCCAGCGTTCCAACGCATGTAGTATAAGGCCTACCAGCGTTCCAACGCGCCCAGTGATAGGTTAGGGCATGGGTTACTTAATTTAGGAGGTTTTTGAAGAGTCTGTTCAGCATGGCTTTGGCAATGAAGGGAAATGAGTTGGCCTGATGCTATGTAAGCATGGATGGTGCAATTTAGGGTTATAACATAGTGCAAGAGATTGTAAGTTTCTCTGTGCAGCAGACTGTGTAAGGCTTTGTGCTAGGAATGAGTTGGCTATATGCATTGACCTGATTCTGGGGAAGGCGGATCTAGTGCATTGTGCACAGATCACCTGTATAGTGTGAAGCTTGTCTCTTTGGCTTCATGCATAGGAGAAGAATAATGTAGGAATCTTGAAGACTAATAAAGAAGGAGAATAAGTTGGTGGACGTAGCCCCACACTAGGGTGAACCACATATATCATGTGTTGATGTGCTTTGTGTGATGTTGTCGATGTTGTTTATGTGTTTATTCACTTAGTGATGTTGTTATAATGTATAATGAATGCACTTGATGTTGTTTCTTAGTGATTAATGGTATTTGAATGTTAGATCTGAGCTAATGTTATGTGATAAGAGGTTTTAAGGGCTTGATTTGGATTTTTACTGCGCTGATCTATAATAAGGGTTAATATGCGATGTGAATGAGAACCATAATATAAGGCATATTATTGGATAAGTTCTTTGTTAAGTGTTTTAATCACAGATATGTGTCCTAGCCTAGTTGTAGACACCTGAGTCCTACAACCCCCCGGCCTCTACCTCAGGTGAAACTTCATCTGCTTCGTAGGTTTTGCCGAAAGGGATGGTAGTTAGGGTTTTGTTGGTGCATTGTTGAAGCGTTGAACCCTAGGTCTACCCCTGTGCCAACAATAAGGAAATAATTTTACTCATTGGGTTATTTACATAAAGAAATGATGAAATGGAAAACTTTAAGACAAAGTAAAGGTCAAATTGTACAAAGTTTCAAAGAAGAATTTAGGAAGAAAGCTCTTGAATTAAACATTCCTTTAGATTCTTATGAAAATTTAATGTAGTATATTGGCACACTTCACAATTATAATTGTCATACTTTACTATTTTTTAACCCCATCAGTCTTGACGAAGTTTTTGTGCAAGCCACTCACCTTGAGAATAGGGGAAAGCATGTACAAGAAGATCCCACAAAGAAACCTTACAAATTCCCACATAAACAATTTAAAGGAAAGTTTCAAAGGAAGGACAAAAATACCGCCACTATAAAGAGGGAAGAAGGAAATCCATCTTGCACTCATTGAAAGAAGAATGGTCATGATAATGAACACTGTTGGAAATTACATCCAGAGAAAAGATCGAAACAGTTCGATGGAAAGGGGAAGAAAAAGATTGTTGCTACATTGCAACAAGATCTTGGTTCAGATTCATGAGACGAGGAAAATATCACATTAGTTGGAGTACAAGGTAAATATTCCCTTCATGCTAGTTTAAATTCCAATAATGAATCTCATGATGATGAAATAAAGAGGAATGAATTATTTCATATAAGAGTTGTATCTAAGCACACTAACATAGATACATTGTTTGATCTGGGTTTCCAAGTAAACTTGATATCTGAAGCACTTGTCAAAAAGATGGGTCTTGAAACTAAACCACATCCAAAGCCTTATCCTCTTGGTTGAGTACGTGATAAAGAAAAACTTAATGTCACCAAGCAATGTAGGGTCATATTTTCTATTGCTTCAAAGTTGATTGATGAAGTGGATTTGGATGTTGTATCACTTGATATATGTGGCATAGTGCTAGGGATTCCTTATCTTTATGATAGAAAAGCAGTATTGTTTCGTCATGAGAATAAATATCACCTTACTAAAGGGGGAGTGGAATATATTGTTATATCCCACAACATGAAGGTAAACACAACACTTGTTAGTGCAGGACAAATGAAGAGACTCATAAACATTAATAAGAGATATGTACTCATGGTCGTAAGGGAAAAGTATGTTGGAACATCTGACGCCTTCCAAGGATGTGATCCTTCTCATAAGAAAGAATTAATTGATATTGTTTCTAATTATGATGGAATATTTTAGGGACCAGATAGATTACCTCCTAAGAGGGAAATCCAACATGAAATACATCTTCAATAAGATTCTCCTTTTCCTAATGTGGGCATGTACATGATGGAAGTTGTAGAGATGATAGAGATCAAAAAGAAGGTACAAGACTTATTGGATCAAGGGGTCATCAGGCCCAGATTATCTCCTTGTGGTTCTCCGATCATGATGGTGCCAAAGAAGGATGGCACATGGAGAATGTATGTCAATTATCGAACCTTAAATAAAATCATGGTGAAAAATCAATACCCTCTTCCTCGTATAGATGATTTACTTGATCAATTAAAGAATGTTGTTTATTTCACTAAGTTGGATTTACGCAGTGGATACCATCATATCAAGGTTGTAGAATAGGATGCATGGAAAACTGCCTTTAAAGCCAAACAAGGATTTTTTGAGTGGCTAGTTATGCCCTTTGGGATTTGTAATACTCGGACAACCTTCATGCGTGTGATGAATGATGTATTCATGCCATTTCTAGATGATTTTGTAATTGTATATTTATATAGAATTATTCTATTTAGTAGGATGTGGGATGAACATGTAAGGCATGTAAGGAAAGTATTGGATACTTTGCGAAGGGAAACATTGTATGTAAAATTGTCCAAATGTAAATTTGGCAAGACTGCAGTAGTGTACTTAGGTCATATTGTAGGAGGAGGAAAATTGAAAATTGATCCTTCCAAGGTTGATGTAATTGTAAACTAGCATGAGCCCACAATTGTAACTGAAACATGGAACTTCTTGGGTGAAGTTCAGTATTGGAGGAGATTCATATAAAATTTCTCTTTCATCGCAACTCATTTCCATGCCTTAACCAGTGTGAAGAACACTTTTCAGTGGGGAGGAAAGAAAAAAAAAATCCTCCGACACTTTGAAGGAAAAGATAAGTACTACACCAGTATTATCACTATCAAATATTCAACAGCCTTTCAAGATCGAGACAGATGCCAATGGATATGCCATGGGTGCAGTATTGATGCAATATTGTAAGCCTATCTGTTACCACTTTGAAAATTTTAACCAAGTTCTTGTTAACTATCCTACATATGATAAAGAGTTGTATGCATTAGTTCAAAGTGTAAAGAAATGGAAGCACTACTTATTAGGGAAGGAAAGAATCATACATACAGATCATCATCCCTTACAGTATATCCAAGCACAAACCAAGATGCAACAATCTCAACATTACAGGTGGATGGGTTTTCTTCAACAGTTTCATTTGGTAATCAAATACAAAATTGGTACAAGTAACAAGGTAGTTGATATGCTTTCTAGACCTCCTATTTTTGCTTCTATTATTTTGAAGAATGCTTCTTTATCTCATGATAGCTATGTGGAACAATATGTTATTGATGAAAATTTTAAAGAGGTATTTGAAAACCTAACCCATGGTGCACAGGTAGAGAACTATTGTTTGCAGGGAAAACTACTCTACCATATTGGAAGTTATGCATTCCTACAAGTGAACGAGTCCATGTAATATGAAAAGATCACAATTCTCTCGTGTTTGGGAATTTTGGGGTAGGAACAACTATGGCTCATATGCAAAGGTTTTGTTACTAGCCTCAAATGAAAGAAATTGTAACTAAATATGTAAAGGGGTGTGTGATGTGTTCTACTGTAAGCCCACTAATAGAAAATTAGGGCTATACTCACCACTTCATGTTCCATCCCATTCATGGGAGAGTACCTCCATGGATTTTGTAGGGGGTTTACCAATGTCAAAAAGGGGTCATGACTATTTGTATGTAGTATTGGATAGATTTAGAAAGATGTGTATCTTGATGCCATGTAAAAATTAGATCACTATTGAGCAGACTCCTAATCTCTTCTTTCAGTATGTTTGGGTTCACTTTGGATTACCCACATCTATCATCTCAGATCGAGATACTCGATTCCTTGGAGATTTTTTGACAAACTTGTGGAGAGTGATGGGCACCAAGTTGAAGAGGAGCATTGCTTTCCACCCACAGACCGATGGACAGACAGAGGTTGTTTACCGAACAATGGTACTTTTTCTTTGAGGCTACTGTAGCAAGCATCCCAAGTTGTGGGATGAATAGATACCCTATGTACAACATGCTTACAATCGAGCCTTACATTCCTCCACTCAGTGTTCTCCATTTGAGACATGTTTTGGGTATTTTCCTAAGGTCCCTTTGAACTTGATGTATGGGAAAGATGTCGATTGAAATGAAGAAAGAAATGAATATAGGGCCTACAAGTTCATTCAAAGGATCCAACAAGTGCACCAAGCAGATAGAGAATAGTTGGATAAAAGTCAAGAATAGTATAAAGATCAACATGACAAACAAAAGGTTGATCTTCAATTCCAGGTTGGATACCAGGTATGGATTCACATCAGGAAGGAGTGATTGAAGTGAGAAGGAAAGAAACTCAACCCTATCCTATATGGACCCTTCACTATTTTGGAGAAAAGTGGCACCAATGATTTCCATTTAGATCTTACACCTTATATGCATACCTACTCAGTTGTAAATGTGGAAAAATTGAAACTTTTTTAGCCTCCCATGATCATGGATCAGGGTGAGGAAGTTTCAATACCTTCAGTTGATGAGTTTTCTCCTGAGTACTTGGATGAGTTGAAGGAAGATATCATCCTAGACAGAAGGACGAGGACTTTACGTAGGGGTGATATTGATTATCTTTGAGTGCGCTTAAAGGGAACACATCCAAGCAAGGAAAAGTGGATTGAGAAGGACAAGGTGAGGGAACTCTTCCCTCATTTATATGTTGATTGATGAAAGATTTTTGTTGTCCAAAAATCTCTCAGTTGGAAGGCGTGATCCAAAAAGGATCCAGAGAAGTATAAGGATAACTCAAAATTCATAGAAGCACCTCAGGAAGCTTAGAATGGCCTCAACAGACAGAAAAGAGAAAAAATTCAAAGTCCTCAAAACTCAGTGAAATTGGCATCATCACGAATATCACGCCGCAATATTTCTAACGATGTAAACGACTCATCAAATAGAGTTATGGATCAAAATATATTCAAAGTCAAAGTTTTGGTCAACCTAGCCCAGTCAGCAGGGATCATTCATCATCTATACTATTGATGTTAGCATCAGTACGGATGACATCATCATCTGTATAGGGTACACGGAACACGCAAAGGGAGACATGTGTCATGATGACATCATCGTGATGATGTGGTAGCACTAGAGGCTTCCAAATGGAAATCAGTACAACCACGTGGAAATCCGTACAGCCACCCGGCAGGTGACATGGCAAGTTGATGCGACAGGGATGACGTGGCATGACCATGTAGTGTAGTGACGTGGGCCAATAAAAGGCCACCACGTAGTCCAGTCATGGGCTGCCACGTGGTAGTGGGAAAATGCACAAGGACGTACAACAACCGAATATTAAAAAAAATGGCGAGGTTGGTTGGCACCAACCCCCAATCTGCCATATTTGGTAGTGATCCCTCCAGATCTGACCAGTTGAAACCGCAGGCTTCCAAACTTAACCAACCCACAAATGACTCCACCAAAGTTAACTGCATGGTTGTTACAATACACCAAAATGGGAGGCCTGCGAGTTTCACCCCGAGACCTCTCCCAATACACGACAATTTGAATTAATCTGCCAACAACTATGCCAACGGACTACATTGTGTAGTCTTCCCACATTATTATTTAAAAATTGAAAATTGCAAGGAACAGGGCAAAAGACCAAGGCGCGCGACGGTATGGACGAGGCATGAAAACCGAGACAGGTTCCATTAATTTATTGCAGGTTGCAGGCATAGAAATCGAGACCAAATTTCTCTTGGGCCTGAAAGTGCCAGACTCAGATCGAGGTGTGGAGACAATCGTTTTTGGGTAATTCGATGCCACGAATTCAATGGTGTTGTTTGTTTTCTGATCTAAGAAAATCTTCTGTAGCTTAAATCCAGAATGAGGTATACTTATTTATTTTGCCAAATTATTTTGTTGAGTTAATAAAAAGGCCTACCCATTTGAGACAAGGACTCAAAGACATAGTCCACCAAGGATGAACTCTGTTATCATGTTTCTTGTGTTCATATCTGATGCTTATATCTCTTTATCATTGAGATTTACTTCTTTATGGTGCATTTCAATTTATACTCATTTAATAGAATTCTTTAATAAGTCACATTGATGAAAAGATCACAGATCAAACTTGAAACATAACAGTTGCAAACAAATGAAATAAACAACAAACCATTAACAACACGATTTCCTGGGGAAACCATTCTATGAGAAAAAACCCACACTGCATATCACACTAAATGTATTATTCAACAACTAAATGGTTACAATATAGAGTCTCTATGCTCTCAACTAGAGTGTTCATCAGTGGCTTAAGGATTTTGGAGAAATTTCAACAACGTTAATAGTAACTTGAAACTTACACTTTTTTTTCCTCCAACCTTGGCACTAAATAAATAGGAATAAAAGAACCATAACATTTATGGTTTCCAAATATACATTCTAGAAACCACTAGCAAGTAGTTGGCTAATTGTTGTTGTTTAACATTAATTTCCTACCAGTGATCTGCATTTATTCCTTAACACTACTCAACAATTATTCCATGCCACGGCTTTGCATTTATTCTGTACTATAGCTCTACATTTTGTAACACCATGTTTTCCCCCTATCTATAATTATAATTATGACTTAAAGGCCGGAACATATAAACAATGTGAATGTATTATGTTTAATTAATGTAAAAACTCTCCCAACAAGTTGACTGAAGGGTGGAATGCTAGAGCTGGCCATGATACCACAAGTGGAAACTGGTGAGAGGATTGGGGGAATTATCATGCCTACCAAGAACTTAACCATCACCAAAGAGCCATTTTGTAAAATTACCAAAAAGTAAAGTTTGAATTCTTTCTTTCCATTTTCCATAAAATCAGTTAATGAAGGGGGTTGGTAGTTTGGCAGCCAACTACCCATGATAATGGAATTATGGAGAAACGGTTGGGATAGTTGAAGAATTTCATATAGGGTACAATAGGTATCCACCTCTATCTCCATGATTGACCCACGAATATCTAGAAATAGAGAACCTTCTAGAGGAAGAAAAGGAGAGAGAGAGAGAGAATGCATGAAGGGTTATAGAGCGCACCAGGGAACAACATAGCAAGTTGTAGAGGAAAAGACAGTTCTGGAAACAAGAGATGTGTAGCGAGGAACCCACGAGTAGACAAAGAGCATGTCATGAGAAGGAGGAATTTGTTAGCCTCTTACTCATATACAATCATGAAGTCTTAGTATATCACCTTTGTATATTTCACATACTAGGATATAGTTGTTGCCTCCTCCTACCTTATCTCACTGCGAAATGTTGATGTAAGAGAAATTGATGTGTTTTCATTATTGTAATATATAATTGTATCATTGCAATGAATACAATGTTGTGAATATGGCTTGAGGTCTTTTCCACAAATCTTCATATCCTAATATTATGTGTTCAATTTCTTCAATTGGTATCATAGCTTCAGTAGTCTTATGGGCCTCGTAATTCCATGATAGTGTTTCATAGAAGAACAGTGAAGAGCCATTGATGGTGGTAATGAGGTTGCAATAATAATGGTGAACAAGGTGCTTTCTGGTGGAGATGATCATTCCTTGCACAGATCGATTCCATATCGATAATTTTCGAGAATGTTTTTTCGCTGCCAAGAAAAAGAGTCGGTGAAATATTGTTATGGAAGTTTTCTGGATTCAAACGTGGGAAAGAGAGGAGTGGATTTTTGGCGTTAAAATTGAATTACTGTAATTTTTCTCTAAGATTTCGAAGGATTTTTTTAATTAAAGCATTAGTGTCGATGTGCAAGAGTGCCTCTTTTGGAATAAATTATGAAGTACAAGAAGCCTTTGTCAGCAAAACCTCGTGCTTTGATGAGTTTTTTTGTGGAAATGATATGTTTTGATATAAGGAAAGTGGAAAAAGACGACCGATGGGACATGCCTTGTTGTGTTGTCACAAATATACTACAAAATTATGATAGTTTGTGTTATGTTGACACGAATTTACTGTAAATAAGATTCTGTATGGTTTAAATGGTAGTAGTTTGAATGTTTTAAGTTGCAGCCACAGAATCTTTGAAAACTTTGCAGGAATTTAGATTGTGTCCTTCAAATATTTTTCACAGCAAGCAAGAAGACCTTGGTTTTGGTTTTAAACCAAGAAACACAAGATTGGTGGCGATTTCGAGGCACAAGGATTGTTCAAACCCAATATGGTTACAAAAGAGTATGGATTTTGCATAATTATAATTGGTTCTTGCATGGATCCAACAATTTAAAATTTCTCACTTATCATATGAAAAAAAGTGAAGTAATTATGTAAGTGGATACATTCATATGCATATAAAGACAAATATCACAAGCTTTCCGTGACATGTAAAAAGTATATAGAGCATATTTTGATGAGTTCTATAGGTATTCATTTAAAAACCATACTTCTAATATTTAGTCAAAGTATTACTTTATGATGAGAGTGAGCATATGTGACTTTTTCCCATTATTTTTTGGTTAAAATAGGTTAGAGTTTGGAGCTTGGAGAATATTTATTGTAATCCTTTGAGAAGAGAAGAAACATACGTATTTTGTATGGTAAATCAAATATCTTTTGTTAAAAAAAAATTCATTATTATTATTTTTTTGTGTGTGTCTAAAATCATAATATGAGGATTTTAGGTACACCATGAGTATGTTTATGATGATATATGATTTTTTGGATTTTTCATGTTACTTGTGTCTATTTTTGACATAAACACAATTGTAATTTATTATTTAAAACACCACACACATGGAAATCAAGTCACATAATTAATATCAATTAGTGACAAGTAATCAAATTGCGACAACGATATTAAATTATCAATCACATCAACATTTAACAAAGGATCCTACATCAACCATGGACATGAATCATTGTTAATAATTCAAGATCATTTGTACTTGCAATATTTTAATTGTAAGTGTGAAATTAAAATTAAGTTGAGTTGAATTGAATTTGTCATAAGGTGCATTCTTGGTTGAGCCAGACACCACGATTCATTGTAATTTTTAGTGAAAGCTGATAAGATTTAGTTAAAACTTGTTGGAATCAAGCTCAAACCATTGTAATACTTTGGGATGCATTTTCAGTGGTAACTGGCATCCTCAACTTCTTGGAAACAAATTTAAGGGAGCATGACAACGATGGCTAAAATCATGGAGTTGGTTTCCTTATTGGAAACTTTGTTAGAAACAACTGAGAACAATGCAATTATAATGACCAATGAAACATTGGAAAATGTTACACATGTTTGTGATTCATACAAACAAGAATTCATTTGTTGTGATTACAATACCAACTACGAAATGATGAGTTGATAGATCTCAAAAATCAATAGCCAGTAAAGTGTTCTAAACTATTTTTTTTTTCAAAACAAACCTCTCTATGATGATGATGATGATGATGATGATGATTTTTATCAATAGTCGGTGAAGGATAAACTCAACAAGATAAATCCAAATGAATATGAAGATATTCATGAACCTACATTTCAAGATTTTTCTTCTGAGTTCAGTGAAGAAAACCTTTCAATGATGCAGCCACATGCAATAAATCAAGCTTCACAGATATCAAAGCAATAGGTTCAACATACTCTTTCCGATCCCATCATTAGACCTTGGGAAGAAATAAACAACAACACACATAGAATATGACTTGGATATGACAAGGAAGTTACCTTTCATAATCCCAATTATTCAAAACGAATCCACTTCATCAGTGCAAGATTCATTCGAGAAGTTTCAACTTCACCTAAAGTTTTAACTTGCCCTGTTCCAGTTCAACAACATAATTCTAAATGCCAAAATTTTAATCGCATTGGTCACATGAAGAATTAGTATTTTTATCTCCATCCTTGCCAACATTGTGGCAAGAAGAATCATTAAACGGAGAAATGCCCCAAGAGAAACAAAATTTCAATATTGAAGATTCATTGTGAGTGGATTGATCTTTGGCAATGGTCATCAATAGCCAAGCGATTATATAAGTCTTGCCATAGAATTCAATCCTGAGTAAAGACTAATATTGCAACACATTGCCTCTTGTGTACGTGACATAAGGGTATATATGTCCAAAGTTGTCCCCTTATGGCGTAGCTTTCAAACATGGCCCTCACGGGATGAGATAACATGTGGTTGTTTCCACATGCCTACTTTGTGTTGTATACAAATGGAATAAGTATGGTAATATCTTAAGCACAAAGGGGTGAGTACAATGATGTAACACTTCTACACCTTAATGGGGGGGAGTTCAAAAATCAAGTGAAGATGGTTCATGAAACCACTTGTGGTTTCTCCTTTCATATGAAAAAGGGGGTAATTGATGATGGAATTGAATATGGTTGTTAGACTGAAAGTTTTGACAACAAATATGCCAGATGGGCAACTGCAATTTGTAGATGGAAAACATTGGAAGAATTATGGTTCAATTTCTTGCAGTTGAATTATGCATAGGATATATGATTGGGATGGGAGAAATTATGTGGAAATTTAGCTCACTTGGATGGTCATTCAACCTGGCAATGGACAACGAGATCATTTTGCATTGCAACTTGGAATTTGATTGAATTGTCAAGCATTTTTAGTGATGTGTCAGACTTGCAACTGTTTCAATTCTCTTGGTTTTCTCTCATCATATTGGATTTAATACCAGTGAAAAAATGATAGAAATTCTAGCTCACATGATTATATAGTGAGATTTTTCAAAGTTTTCAACATCCAGATTTGGTAGTTTTTCAGGCAGTTCTTCATTGAGGCTGAACTGAGGAGTTTCAGTATGAATACTTGGAGATGATACTGGTTCATGTTGCATTGTTGGTATTATTGTTTGGACTTATGGTTGAGGGGGGGAATTTTAGTGTCTTACTCATATACAATCATGAAGTCCTAGTATACCACCTTTTTATATTTCACATACTAGGATATAGTTGTTATCCTAAGTGTGTTTATAGATTTATATATTTCTTCCTCCTACCTTATCTCATGATGAGGTGTTTATGTGAGGGAAATTAAGGTGGTTTAATTATTGTATTATATAATCATATCATTACAATGAATACAATGTCATGAATATGGATTGAGGCATTTTCGCCAATATTCTTTTCCTAATATTGTGTGCTCAATTTCTTCATAATTTCCAATCAAATAAACTCTATGAAGCACAAATCTTAGACTGTGAAATCTAGGTAGAGAAATATAAACCTAACCTAAACAAGAGAGTCCCAAATTGATGTGTGTTGGAAAAAACAATGGAACTAATAGGGGAGGGAGATGACGGGCTACATAGATAGTGAAGGGACTCTCTTGTTCCCAAGGAATCCATTTGGGAAGGCATATGGGAAGTTCATGGAAGCCTTGGATTGGTGGATAGGAAGGGTGATCCAGGTGGATATCAGTGGCCACCCACCTTTTCCAACTGGCTCAAAACAGTTTTCTGGCAATTTTGGTAATTTACTATTTTTAGCAGTTTTTAACTTCCGGGGCCATTTTGAGGCCCTAAACGACGTTTTTGGGAAAACAGGGAGCAATATGGAAGTTCCTTCATAATTTCCTCCAAAATTAATCTCCTCGATGATACCTTTCCAATGGTCTATCATGCACCTAAAAAGAAGCTCGTATGCAAAACTTACGACCCCGAGAAGTTGATGTACTAACTTACCCAAACGGGACCCACATGACTTTTGGCGCTTCATCTCCTAGGGTTAGGTTTTTGGATGTATAGAGTTTTTGGAATTCTTTTTTATTGTAAAAAGGCCTTCAGAGCCTCATTGTAATCATCTTCTTGTGAATGTGAGTAGTCATGACATCTCTTCTTAGAGATAAGCGACCACCATTCTAGCGAGTCTTTCACTCTGTATTTTTATAGTCTCTGTACATTTATTTCATTAATAGAAATCGTGTATTACTGTGTATCTGTGTTTATGGTTACATCTTTGATACATTTATGTTATATTATTGAATATCTTTGATATCTCGGTGCATTTATTTATTATATCTCTACTCTCATTTCATGTCGAAAATAATCCAGATTAGTGGTATCAGAGCATGCTGCTCTTGATCATTTGTTTAGTGCATGTCCCCGAAGAGGTCCGAGTATAGAAAATTGGGTCTCAATCTTGTCTCTATTGAAGACAATCTCTCTCACATGCCCAAGAAACCCTCCATGGTGGAAGAAAAGAAAAACAATGGAGCAGACAATCTTATAAAGATGTTGCTTGAGCAAGCTCTCACGTGACAGAGTGACGAAATGATGGAGAATTTTTCCCACATCCTTCAATGCCTAACGATAGCAACATGTAGATCTTCATCAAACAACCCCTTTGGAAGCACCTCTCCTTTCAAGGTACAGGTTAATTTTGATATTCCCATATTTGAAGGTCAGATAGATGTGAATGCCCTAGACAAATGTTTAAATCTGCTAGATGGTTATTTATCTGTTCACCATTTTTCCGACAGGGAAAAGATCACCTTCGCACTCCTTAAATCTCTCCCCCATGTTAAACATTGGTGGGAAACTTACTGGGAGAAAAGTTCCACAGATGAGTCTGGAATATATGGGGCTGAGACCACTTGGGATTTTTTTGTGGATGCGGTAAAGGAACAGTATTACCATGTTGGAAACTATGAGGACCAGTACATGAGATGGACCACACTGTGGCAAGAGAGGGGCCAAGTAGTTCCATAGTTCACCAATACCTTCCATACTTGCGCACCAAGCTAGGTATCAAAGACTTTGAACGACATTTGGTTCTGAAATACCATGGGGCTCTACATAGATACATCCAAACTAAAATGGATTTTCTGGACATCTCATCACTCGATGTTGCTTATAGATATGTTGTTAAAATCGAGCAGAAATTTAAGCACCAGAACAAACGGGAATTCGAGTCTGCAAATATGCAACAACCGAAGTATGACAAAGACGACCCTAACAAACAGTCTCCCGAAAACTAGTCCAAGCCATAGGAAAATAAGGGTCACGGGAAGACAAAGAAGGACACTGAAAAATGGTGCAATTTCCACAAACTCCCCTGGCACAACACCGATGAATGTCGCTCAAAATAGTCATTGGTGGTCGAGATCAAAGACAAGGAGTCGAACACTGATTATGAACCTGATTATGAAAATACTAGTAAAGGACAGATCATTGACGTAGATCCCACTACTATTGTCGCGACCACAACAATTCAACTAGAAGAAACAATAGATCCTGAAGAGGATTAGCGCCTTTTTCATTCACAGATGTGGGTGAAGGGGACCCCACTACATTTTATTGTTGATAGCGGAATCCAAAAGAACCTCATATCAGCAAAGATCATCAAACAGTTGGGATTGTCGACAACACCACACCCGCAACCATACAACATCGGGTGGCTTTTCCAAGAATGAGATATTCATGTCAGTGAGCAGTGTCGATTGTCATACGACATCAATCACTTCAAGGATTAGTTATTATGTGATGTTTCCCCACTGGATGTCTGTGATGTTCTCTTGGGCCAACCATATATGTGGAGACGCCATGTTGTTTATGAGTCTCAAACCTGCAGTGTCATTGTTTCTCTACGGGGTCATCTCTACAGAATACCAGAGGTAGTTCCAACTATTGTTCCACCTAAACATTGCCGCAAGGTAGTATCTTATACTGCAAAATTCAACTTCTTCACAATCTATTCAAAAGGGGAATAGAAGGACACTGCAACCACTACAGCCTCGCCCCAATCACCTTCTATCCAACAGAAGCAGGTCGACAAGGTTGCGGCAAAGTGCAAAGATTCCTTCTGCACACCATCCTCTCATGTATCTCGACTTGTTGAACGACCTCAGCCTCAACAGTTTCATGACAAACTTCCACAAACTGAGCAACGCAACATCTCTAGCAAGGGAAGCAGCTCACCAAGATTCAGATTCAACGAACGTTTTTTTATCTCCCGTGGGCCCTCAACACAATGGAGACAATTTCTTCCTAAGGATGGAGGATCGATCCAGGTGGATATCAGTGGCCATGCACCTTTTCCAATTGGCTTAAAACAGTTTTCTGGCAATTTTGGTAATTTACTATTTTTAGCAGTTTTTAACTTCTGCAGCCATTTTGAGGCCCTAAACGATGTTGTTGGGAAAATAGGGAGAAATATGGAAGTTCCTTCAATATTTCTTCCAAAATTGATCTCCTCGACGATACCTTTCCAACGGGCTATAATGCGCCTAAAACGGAGATTGTATGCAAAGGTTATGACCACAGGAAGTTGATGTACTAACTTACCCAAACAGAGCCCACATGAATTTTGGCGCTTCATCTCCTAGGGTTAGGTTTTTGGATGTCTAGGGTTTTTTGAATTCCTGTTTATTGTAAAAAGGAATTCAGAGCCTCATTCTAATCATCTTCTTGCGAATGTGAGTAGCCGTCACATCTCTTCTCAGAGATAAGCTGCCACCATTTTAGCGAGTCTTTCACTCTGTATTTTTATAGTCTCTGTACATTTCTTTCATTAATAGAAATCATGTATTACTGTATATCTGTGTTTATGGTTGCATGTCTGATTCATTTCTATTATATTATTGAATATTTGTGATATCTTTTCTCTCATTTTGTGTCGAAAATAATCCGGATCAAAGGGATTTTTGTTGGTGATTGATTTTGAGGGAGCATGGCCTTCACATTGTTATAGCAATATTTCCCTCACCATTGCTATCTTGCACAGAGGGAATTTTTCCATTTTCTTATGTAGAATTGTCATCCATTTTTGATGAATCCAGAGCTAAAAATATACATTTTTCCACATATACGCTCCCTATCTGTTATACAAGATGCGTATATGCTTGCTACTCCACTACAGCTCGCATATATCAGGATTTGTGTTAGAAAATACAAAATAAGGTCGGGTTTCCATGTCACGATAGAAGATATATGATCCTTGGCCTTCCATATACTAGAAACGTTCTGACTCGGCCCTTTAGTTGCATTCTGAAGGCTATAAGAGCACAATTTCAAGCCATGGAAAAAAAGGAGAAAACATTCAACTTTGAGAGCTTAGTTACTATGGAGAAATTACTTCATATTGAGTTAGCATCCCTTTGTCCCTCAAGTCTGAACATAGTGTTCATCCTCCAAGATCTTTCCCTATTTTTGAGAGGACCTCATTGCCTCTTTCCTATGAGCTTGCCTTTGGTGGAGGATTGAAGTGGTTGAGACCCAGTTGAAAGGAACTTGGTTTCTTGGTTTCGAACCATGCCAACATGGAAGTTTGTAATGTTGTCACTTCTGTTGATCAATTATTAATAGAAATACTCCTTTCTCGTCCTATTGGTATCTTGCAAATATATGATTATTATCCATGGGCATGTTTGTAATGTTTATTAATAGATTATGATATCTGATGTGCTAACCCCTTTTATATCATCACTATGTACTGATCTTCTTGTTTGTTGAGAACTTCTTGCAGGTATAAAGCTTTGGGTCAAAGTGCTCAACGGTGGAACATCATCAAACGTTGGATCGAGGTAGGCCTCTTTCTTATATTGCACATTAGTCTATACAGAATATGTTGGAATTGATTTGATTTCTGCAGTCATACCTGTATGTTGAGGTTTACCCTTGGCCATAGAGAGTTTTTCCCTTGTAACAAAAATTGTGACTCCACTGGGGAGAGATCTTCCTTCTAAGGGTTGAAGTACTTTTTCTTCTTGGACTGCTTTTTTTCCTTTGTATTTCTTGTCATAACACTGCTTGATATATTTTTTTCACTCTGAGTCTGAGTTTTCATCCTTTTTCCCTTTCCTGGCCTTGTTTTAAAGCGTATATGCCCTTTTTTCCTTGACAGTCGCGTATACACGCTTGTTGTCTCACTGCAAGAAGTGTATATATGCTTTGTTCTCCTGAACAGTCGCGTATACACGCTTGTTGTCTCACTGCAAGAAGCATATATATGCTTTGTTCAACTGAACAATCGAGTATACCACTTCCCCTTGCTTGTTTGCTTGGTTTAGTGACTGATGGGTGGGATTTGAATATTGTTGAGCCTTCTTAGGTCTCTGTAGTGTCTGTTGAGATCATCTGGGATGACAGAAAACCTGTTTGGAGTTGAATTTTTGGGCGGAGTCTTTCTCTTTGTTTTCCATTTTTATTTGTCCTTGTTCTCTGGGTTGTTTGCTTGGCTGCTTGGTATTCTACTCGAGTTATTGCTTTTATACACAATAGAATTTATATATCAGGTTGCTCATCAGTCCATGCATTTTCTTTTTAATATATTGAAAATACAAAAAATAGGCATTTTGCATTGGTTGGCATTTTTGTCTTGGAATATTTATAATTAGCTTAGCACATTTAGTGAAAGATTGCATTTTACTTCTGAATTGCAGAGTTGAAATTGAAGACTATATTGTTTTTATTAGCATATCATTCATTGAAAAGTTAAAGATAGACTTTGCATTATATCCATATTTATTTTCTTACAGAGTCATAACATCATGAGTTTCGCTTCCATACCTTTTTGAGTAATCACAACCAATAAAATTTACGCTTTAAACTAAAATTGATTAGTCACGATTTTATTTTTAGGGTGCACAAACTAGCCTAGGATTTAGTGCCTTGGAATAGGATTTTGTGAGTAAACTTATCCAAGGCAATTAAATCAACATATGTGTCTAAGACAGGGAGTTGAGAAGTCCATTGTATAATTGGTAATATCAGGAGGCTCTGCTCACACTGGAGTTAATCACGAGGTCGCACGAAATTAGTTGAAGGGATAACCCTTGGATACTCACCTAGGGTTAGAGATATTTCTGTGGATTTATTCATATTTGGGGATCTTGCTAGTACCCATACCTCTGTGATAGGTGGTTCTTTCAAGGTTTTGGGATTTGTTACCCTGCCCATACGGTGATTCAGACTTACGACTGCTTGCCTGTGCATCGGTTATACAGTGGTTTATTAGTTGCTTGAATTATGTATCTCATAGGTTACTTGCAGAGGTTATTTTTATTGTATCCTAAGTCAGATAGGGGTCGGACATCACACAACCTTTATGGAGGATTACCTCTCTGGGGGAATCTGACCGATTGGTTGTTAAGCCTATGAGGGCCCTTATAACTTATTTTGTTACCTCCAAAATTTAGCAGGGATTCTCAGGTCCCTCTTGGACGAGGCATACCTTCTTTAGCGAGGGAGGCCACTCAGCCACTTTAGCCCGTTTGCATGCGTATTGGTCATTTGAATTTTGGAGTTCTCTTTAACTACGAGTTGGCCTTAGGATTTTGTACCAAGTCTTCATTATCATGAACAATGGAGTTCATTTTTATCCCTCGTTTACTGCTACCCCCGCCATGATGTCCACTCATTTCATGGGGATGGATCCTTCCAATTCTCATTATGGTATGCAAAATTATAATACTCAGTCAATGCCTTGGGTATCTAATCATTTTTCTCACAGTATGTCTGATATGTCTTCGCACTTACCATCCTCTATCTCACCTCCTTATGCAAATATGAGTTTTGGGTATGGGGGAATGATGCCTCCTTCTTATCCCTCTCCATTTGGTGGGAGTCATATCCTTAAAATACCTCTGACGGTAGGAGGTTGGAATGTTCCTTCCTACGAGTCCCATATGCGAGAGGTAAGTTCCCAATTAAGCAATCATTCTACTTATCACACTTCGTCCACTTATCCTTCTTCTGCTATGTCAATTCCTAAGAACACTTTTCCCATGGAGAACCTTCGTTTGTCCTTAGGTGTTTCATCCAGGGGGAGTTGTTTTTATAGTATGGGAAACCCCCCTCACGAAGTTCCTTCGTTTGGGGGCAACATATATCCTCACATGAGTAACCCTTGTCATGTCACTTTCTCTTCACAAGCAACTTCCTCAGTGTCTATGCCCTTACAACCCTTTACAAATCAGTATGGAGGAGGATACTATCTTGCTAGACAGGGATAGGGTGTAAACCAGGATCCTTCCTAGCCTGTGATTTCTCAAAACCAATCTTTCCTTGGACCTTGGTCTCAAATGCCTATATCAACCACTGCCACAAGTCTAGTCACTACGTGTCATACTGGCATTATATCACCAACCTCTGCTAGTCATGTTGGAGATTGGTCGACAACCTCTGCGAGTCATGTTGAAGACCTACAACCATCCGCTGCAAGTCAAGCTGGGGGTGCATGTATGGTCACTACTAATCACACTACACATACATCACCAACCTCTGCTAGTCATGTTAGGGATCCATCACCAACCACTGCAAGTCATGTTGGGGGCACAAGTCTAGTCACTGTGTGTCATACTGGCATTATATCACCAACCTCTGCTAGTTATGTTGGATATTGGTCGAAAACCTCTACAAGTCATGTTGGGGGCACAAGTCCATTCACTGCGTGTCATACTGAAATTATATCACCAACCTATGCTAGTCATGTTGGAGATTGGTCAACAACCTTTGCGAGTCGTGTTGAATACCAACAACTAGCCTCTGCAAGTCATGCTGAGAGCATGTCACCAGCCACTACAAGTTATGTTGGGGGCATTCATATGATTGAGAATCCTATATGTCTCAGATGTAAGCCTAGATTCCTTTGCAGGAATTGTGAATTAAGTCACCTTACTCGTTTGTGTCATATTACTACTGGGATACCAGAAGTGTGGGGCTCACCTAAGGGCCCTTTGGGTTCTGAGACATTTATGGTTTCACAACACTTCATTCCTCCTTTGGTTGATACAATAGTCATGCCGATGCAATCTTCGGCTGACGCCCCTTTTCCTTTAGGGGTTGATGCATCCTTTGACTTTGTTGTCTCACATCCCATTCAACCGGTGGTTGTGTCGATGCAATATTCGACTGACACCTCTCCTATGTTCAGGAGTGATGCGTCTCTTGACCTTGTTGTCTCGCATCTTGTTCAACCAACGGTCGTGTCAATGCAATCTTCGACCAAAAACACTCCTCTTTTTTGGGGTGTTGCACCTCTTTACCTTGTTGTCTTGCATCATATTCAACCAATGGTTGATGAAGTGGTCGTATCGATGCAATATTCGATTGACCCCACTCTTTTCTTGGAGAGTGACAAGTCTAAGGAAGCGATCGTGTCAATGCAATTTTTGGTCGATCCTGCTCTTCTGGTTCTAGTTCTATACCTTTTATGCCATGTCCTTAGCATTTCTATTAATTCACCTTCTAAACTAGAGAGAGGTTTACTCTTTTTGAATTCTCTCCCTCCAAGTCTTGACAAGGTTCCCTTTGATTGGGATGGTCTTGTGGGGTATCCAATGCCTCTGCCTATGTCTTTTCCAGGAAGAGACATTATCCGATATAACACAGAGAAAATAACCTCCATTAGGACTTCTCCCTCCTCGACTTGGATATCTTTGGGTCTTCCCAAGATTGTGTTGGTTCTTCGTAAGATACCGACATTCCACAGAAGGTTCGCACGGGAGCCTTGGCCTCCCCCATGGCTTGCTGCCTAGAATCTTCCTAACGAGTCTCAGTTAAGCTCTTTTATGACTCGTCTAAAAACTGAAAAGATCACCGAGTGATTTGTCACTTTCACACTCGTTAAATTTGGACTTGAAAGGTCATGAGTCTTAGTTAAGCTCTTTTCCGAATCACTACCACAAATTGAAAAGATTTCCAAGTGAACTTGTATTTTTCACACTCGTAAATTGGATTGGAAAAGACGTCTATTTGGCACAATTTTACCACTTTTTCACACCAAGTAGACTAAAATATATACAAAAGGACATTTTTTGGTGTTAATTTTTTATTGCATCTCATGCCCTCGCTTGCAGTATTGAGCCTTTAGCCGGTTCTTTCTTTGCGTTATAAATTGTTGCCTAAGCCGTTTTTGCATCCTCAACCAAGCAGAGCCTTGTTTATATCCTTCTCAATTTGACACCCCATACCTTGGAGGGAACGTCACCCTTATTTTCCATCTCCCGCATGCATTTCCTTGCATTAATCATAGGTACATTCCACTGCTGGAACTAGTTTTTCTTACTTGTGACACGTGTTCCCTCCTCTGTATCATAGCATTCATTTTTTATGAAAAAACAAAAAAAGATGGGTGGGAAGGGAGTAATATATTGTAATTAGTAGCAATTGTGTCGACTTTGAACAGAGCACAAAGTTATTGAGTCCTTGTGTCATCATAATTTTGGGTTTAGCATGGCCTTAGGAAGCTGATCTCGCTATAGAGTTTTCTCTACCGACTGGTTACTCTTCCAGTCCCTATAGAGAACGTTATTGATGCCTCCTACATCTAATTGTCACATCATTGAGTCTATGCTGTCGGAGTCCACCATATGTCTCATGCTCTTGTTTAAAGGAAGTCTATCAACATGTGTCAGCCACTCCTCAGAAATCTTGACTTTGCATGTCTGCCATACCCTCATTTTTTCTCAGAATCACATGATACTTTGGTCTTACCATGCACCCTGGCCCTACTTTCATCATTGGTAGGTCACCTTGAACCCAACAATTGACATTTCATCATTGATCGTTGACTGGGTGGTTTCCCTTGTCTTCAACGGCAAGACATCTATTCACACTTTGGGATTCATGCAGTGTATTGGATTCCATTAGCCTTATTGGTGGTTTCCTTGCCTTTGTCAGTAGTTTTTCATCATTGGATTTTATTCAGAGGGTCATTTTCGTGTACTGCTTGCATTTGGCACACGCAAAAGACGCACAGGGTCGTTGGTTCGTGAACATGTTCTTCATCTGATCTCCACCAAATCATGAAGGTCCTACTTTGTTCCTTGTGCTGACTGATGAGAGATGCCTCAATGCTCTCCTTTCAGTGGATCTCTTTCCATTGACTTCAACTCATTTATTCTGGATATGGGACCTAGAGTTTTATGAGTAACGTGAGGCTTGCAGTCATTAGTGGAAGTCTCTCTTGCCATTGATATATGGGAATACATCAGTGTCTCCTGATCAATGGATTTCTCAAGTGTTCAACATCGACTCCTTTTTCACACTTGTAGGAATGTACTCGGTGCCTTGATACCTACTTTCATTATTGGTAGGTTGTCTCACATTTGTTAACGGTATACCTCAATGACCGGTAATCAAACAATGTCTCATCGTGTTCAATCTCAACTCCTTTATTCACATGATGTATACTTTCACCTTTGGTGGATAGTGTAGAAGAATTGAAGACACCATTATGTGGCCACAACTTTCCTGAGATGTTGCTTCCCTTTCATGGGACCAATACCTATTTGACTTAAGTGATCATGGGAGATCAGATTGTACTCTTTGGTATACAGATATCTTCAGATGGATTTTGATACTGGTTTCACTGGGCCTTGTTCGTGACTATGACAGCTTTTGGCATGTAACTGCATTTGTATTTTCCTATTCATGGCCATGAACACTTGTTTAGTATATTTTCCACATGGATCTGCATTGTATTCTTGGCATCCATGTATGAAAAGTCAATACATAATGTAATAAGCAATTGAGTTCATCCAACTGGTTCTCTACCACTCCACTTCTGGGCTATTTATAATGTATTTCGGCCATCACATATACTCCTCTGATCTCACACATTAGGGGGCATCTATTATAGTAAGATTTGTCTCACCATTGCTATATTTCACAGAGGGCCTTTTTCCATTTCCCTATGCAGACTTGTCATCCCTTTTGGATGAATCTAGAGCTAAAAATATACATTTTCCACATATATGCTCCCTATTTGTTATACAAGATGTGTATACGCTTTCTGCTCCACTACAGTTCATGTATATTGGGATTTGTGTCAAAAAATACAAAATAAGGTCGGGTTTCCATGTCACGACAGAACATATCTAATCCTTGGCCTTCCATATAATGGAAACGTTCTAACTCTGCCCTTCAGTTGCATTCTGAAGGCTAAAAGATCACAATTTCGAGCTATGGAAAAAAAGGAGAAAGCATTCAACTTTGAGAGCAAAGTTACTCTAGAGAAATTACTTCATATTGAGTCTGCATCCCTTTGTCCCTCAAGTCTGAAAACAGTGTTCAACCCCCAATCTCTTTCCCTATTGTTGAGAGGACCTCATTGCCTCTTTCTTATGAGCTTTCCTTTGGTGGAGGATTGAAATGGTGAAGACCTAGTTAGAAGGAACTTGGTTTCTTGGTTTTGAACCGTGTCGACACGGAAGTCTGTAATGTTGTCACTTCTGTTGATCAATTATTAATAGAAATACTCATTTCCCATCTTATTGGTATCTTGCAAATATATGATTATTATCCATGGGCATGTGCTAACCCCTTTTATATCATCACTATGTACTTGCTCTGCTTGTTCGTTGAGAACTTCTTGCAGGTATAAATCTTTGGGTCAAAGTGCTCAACGGTGGAACATCATCAAATGTTGGATCGAGGTAGGCCTCTTTCTTATATTGCACATTATTCTATATAGCATATGTTAGAATTGAGTTAATTTCTGTAGTCATACCTATTTTTTGCGGTTTACCCTTGGCCACAAAGAGTTTTTCTCTTGTAACACACATCCATCAAATTCCTTGAGAGGTATAAATTTCCCTGGTGTTATAATGGCCTAACATAGGGCTGGTTAGTTGTAGAGAGGACTAGTGCACATGAGCCTATGGTTGGGTGGAAAAGTGCTCACCCTCAGTCAGTTGGTTTGACCAACAACTTATGAACATATAAGTGCATATTTTTCATGTTGGACAGTTGTTTGTCATTGATGTAAACCCTTGGAGAAGTCCAAAATCCCTAGAGATGTGGATGAAATCATTGGATAGTTGGTCATCATTTGTATGATTGAGATTGATGGTGAGTTAGTTTTCATTGATGTCAGTTGATATCGATAGTTGTGCACTTGAAGAATTTTGGTAGCGAATTTCGGTAGCCTTGAAGGTATGGTCATGGAACTCACAGTTGATCAAGGAATAAAGACATGAAGTTCAATGTACTTTCATGTAAGACTATCATATCTAGATAGTACGTGTCATGCCATTTCTAGTGATATATGGTATGCCACGTGTTGAAACATATCTTAAAATCTTTAATCCTTAAGGCCTAGATTTTTATTTTTTGTGTTTTTCGGGTTTCGGTTTTCTTAAAATAAGAATTTCATCATTTCTAAATTCACGACGCTTTTTTATCATTTATTTTTGAATAAATACGGGAAAAAGTTTGCAAAAATATAAGTTTTCCAACGCTCTTTGAAAAATTATTTAAAACGGGTTGTAATTCAAAATTTACGATTTTCTAATTTAAACATGAAAGAAATCGGGATTCGGGGTTTCCTGTAAACAAATGTTTGATGCTAATTGAATCACGAAACCCCGATCCCCAATTTTTTGATACATTTAAGTCCTAATTAAAACACGAATTAATTAATTCTCTTTTAATAAAATTTAAGAGTTAAGATAATTATGTCGCGATTTCGGGATTCGCGGTTTTGTAAGAACACGTCTTTTGTCATCATATTTCCCAAAATCCTGATTTCCAAAATCCCGATTCATAATTCACATTAAAACTAAACTAATTATGTTTTGTCCTTAATCTTGATTACTTAGTTAATTAAGATAAATTAAGTCATGTTTAAAAGAAACAGGCCATCGCGATTTCGCGATCTCGGGATTCACGATTCCGTGAGAGCACGTCTCATGTCATCAAGTTTCCCGAAATCCCGATTTCCAGAATTCCGATCAATGAAATCTTGAAAGGGTCGAATCTCGATTAATCAACATACTAAAAACATTTAAATATTAAATAAAATATCGCGATTTCGGCGATCGGGCTTTTTTGACGACATACCTTTCGACATCAAGATTGCAAAAACCCCGAAAAGTCATGTTTTCAGATTTAATCTATAATTACCACTAATAAATCTTCTTTCTAAAACAGGTTTAAAGGTAATCTTTCTGTAAGTGTTCATTAATGCTTCGTTTTTCGATTAAACAAGTTTTTTGTTTTATTTGAAAAGACGAGAGCACCTAAGTACGAATATTAAATGCATATCTCCGAAAATATCTTCTGCATTAAGAGATTTAAATTCATGACAGTTGTACAAATCTCGTCTGTTTTAAAATATATTCTAAGTAAATGTTTGAACGTTTGTATTTACATTTTAAGCTGAGATTATTCATCCACTATCTGTGACAGATTTTTAAGTCAAACACAGAGCCATGGCACCTAAAAAAGCACCGAAGAAAAATGAAGACACACAGGAAGGTGATATCATCTCGGATACTACTCCAAATGCCATACACTCCATCAAATCATGGGCTAAAATCTCTGAATTGCTAGAGGATGAGTTAAACAATGCAGACCCTGATTCTGAAAATCATCTCTTGGACATTCTGAAAATCATCTCTTGGACACTGCTGAGTATGAACTTCATAAGGTTGTTGCGCGTCCGAGCCTGGTGGCATATACTGAGATGGTCGGCTGGGCTCTGGATAAGGTAGATATCCCAACAAGGAGCATTCAGAATGAGCAAGGAGATATCATCGGCTCATTCAAGCCTGAGCACATTCAAGTAATGTATAAACTCTTGCCAAAACATAAACACACCTTTAATGATGAATTTTTAGCTGAGTTTCAGAGAAAAGAATGTATTGAGGCAGACCAGACATACCCCGAAATGATTAAAGGATGGGCAAGTTCTGAAGCAAAGTTTAGGGCTGATTCTCATGGGATTTATGCTACAACTTCCTTAAACGAATATATGGTTTATGTAGCCATGATGTTATGCAGACTTTTCAGGAGAAAAGATCCCTGCCACTTTCATGCAGACTGGATACCCTTCTTAGAGGAAGTTTCAGAAGGAAATAGTTTTAACTGGCATAAAATTTTATCGGATAACCTGACACAAGAAATTTTAAATTACAAAGCAGACAAGTCAAAAGGACAACCAATGTCTTTTTATATGTCTGCATATATTATGGATGCAATCTGTTTTATGACTCCCTTTCCATTAATGAATTGGAGTTGGAGCATCTCATGTCCAGAACTCATTCATGAATACCACTCAGCACTTTGGGAGGAAAAAGCTAAAGACATTTTTTACGATGTTTGTCACTTTGTCATTATTCCTATGCACAAATTTTTTTTTGGATGCGAACCCCCTCGCATTTCTGATGCAGTCATAGAAAGTCTTAAATCAGTTGCCGACTGGTTTATTGAGGAAAAGTTTTCCTATATTAGGGTCTATGGTTGTTCCATTTCCCCTCACACACTCCCGAAATTCTTACCAGACAGATTGGTATGCAGAGAAGTAGCTCATCAGATAGCCAAGGGTGGTATTGGGTTGGAATTAAAAGCACTTCATAAAAAATCATGGCCATCTTTCCCTGTTCATGTCGGGAAATTTCCTTTATCAAATTTAGGCCATTCTAAGGTAGAGGCCGAGTCATTGGAAGAAGTGAAGCTAGTTAATATGGAACAAAAGAAAGTGTTCTTGAATCTGGAAGTAATCCAGAATTAATTTTAGGAATCAAATAAGTCTTTGGAGAATGTGTTCCAGAAAGAAAGAGAGGTGAAAGCAGCTAGGACAACTTTTCAGAAAGCAATGGCTTTCTCATCAAAGGAAGAAATTGGAAAGGCTCAGAAATTGTCTATTTTTGAATAGATTAAAGGGGATATAATGATTAAAGTATGGGAAACAAAGTTGGAAGAATATATACGAATAACAAAAGAAGTTAATAAAGATTGCCAAAGAATCTTCGATCTTTTTGAAAAAGATTCATTAAATATCGGAACAGATGGTTGTTCTGGATTGTTAGGTGAAGTCAATATTGCTAAGCACTAGCTGAAGTTTAGAGAAGAGTTGGAAGAAAAGAAAGCAGAGATTTCAAACATCAAATTGATCAACATCACAGAGATCAACAAGTGGATGGTGACTTCAAGTTTAAAGTTGAAAACTGTTAAATTCACAGAAAGAATGATAGAAAGTCAGTTGCCCGAATTATAGAGGAGATTTTTCTCATTTGAAGAAAATGAGATACCCGAAGCTCCCAGGATCTTAGTAAATTTTTTGGGAAAATGTGTTCAGTGTGTTAATGCAGAAAAAGTAAGTTCGTCAATGCAAGCTTAAAACCTTTTTTAAATGTTTTTATTATTAGAAATTAAAAAGAAAATTGTAAACGGTTGACATTATTTTTATGTAACCGTAATATTAGGAAGTTGGTTAGTCACCAACGAGAAAATTTGATGAAAATGTATAAATATAGTTTCTAGACGCTGAGAAAAGGCTTCAGAAATTTTGGAGAGAACCATTTTTGTAATATCAGTTTTGAAATACAAGAGAATATTGATCACAAACGAGATTTTGGATCCTGCAACTTTGTAGCTATGTGTCTTCTCCCTGTTTGTATACTTTGTTGAATTGTTCCTTTAATGTTTTCTCTAACAAGTAATCAATTTGAAGTTATATACATTGTTGATTTATATTTCGGATTGGTTTGGATGTCAAATGATTTACAGTTTTTCCTCTGAAATTATTTTAGTAATTTTAAGACCTGTAAAACTTTTGTTCCTTAATACTTAACTCTTGTTAGAAACCTCGTTTTTCTTTCATCACTGTCTATTGAAATATAAGATTCTTTCTTGATTAAAGCCTTATATTTCTATGTAGTGTTTATTTTTTGTTTATAATTCTCGAAATTGTTACAAAACTAGGAAACGGCCTTGAATGTGTTTACATTACTGTTTTAGATTTTAAAATTGTTTTCCTTGATATCATCTTTGAAAATATGACGTAACAAACTAATTAAAATCCCTTTATAAACAAATAAAGTTTTATCATCCATAACTGTCCCTAGTAGCAGAGAACCCAACGTTGAACCGGGCCTTCGGGATCAAAATAGTATTGCCCTGAGTTTATTTAATACTATTTTACAAACAACGACTAATCGGGTTGAGTTAGAATGATCATGGGTTGCTATTGAGCGAGACATTAGCATCCAAGAACAACAGGAAGCAAGACAGAGACAGTTGAGAAACTGAATCCGCTCTGATCTTTCTTTGATTCCTTATCCCAAATATTTTCTTTAAATCATTTACGGATGCCTTGACGGTATGTTTTATAGCCTTAAAACATAAACTCAGGAACAACATCTTTTTGGCGCCGTTGCCAGGAAACGAAGAAACGAATCTTTTCCCTGGGAAGAACGACATTGACATTTTCTATTTTTGATAGTGAACAAGAACAGGAAACCTTCTAAGGATAATATTTTTCACTTGGCGACTCCACAATAAATAAACTGGCTATTAGCCGCAAGAACACCAGAAAAAACCCGGATAGCAAGCAGACCTCGCCAGTCTCCAATCCGTAAAAAATTTTAAAATCGCGAAAATCACTAAAAAAAGTCTTTTTGTCCACATATACTATAGATCAACCTGACTTTACGCAATCACACTCATCAAAAGCTCTAGAAAGATCACTTTCACTTCCCCCCTCATTTGATACTTTCTCTTTCCATGAAGTTTCTTCTCTAGATTTTCGAGAATCCTCTCCTCACACTGTCCAAACTTCAGTCCCAAATCTAACCATGGCTGCACAAGGAGGTGTTGGAGCTAGAGGTGGTGCCCCTGGAGGTGGTCAAGCACCACTTCCCGGGATTTTCACTAAAGTGGCTGCTAGATATGATCCCCTTGTCCTTCCTGTTCCTCTTCATGATCTCCCTGAGAATTATATGAAAATCCTTCCGAAATTTACAGGGTAAGGTGATTTGACTGCTCAAGAACATATAAACGTTTTTGATCAATTTGCTGACATACTCGGAATAGAACATGAAGATGTTTGTTCTAGACTACTTGTTCAAACTTTCGAGGGACAGGTGAGGACTTGGTTCCGATCCTTAGTAGCTGGATCTTTAAGATCCTATGAAGAACTTGAAAGTTCATTTATTAGACAATGGGGAGAAAGGAAGGATCACCTCTACTACTTAACCAAATTCGGAGCCCTTAGAAAGAAAAGCTCTGAGTCAGTTCTAGAATTCACACAGAGGTTCAATAAGTTGTACAATAAAATTCTAGTTGAGGTTAAACCTTCACAACCCGTAGCAAAAGTGACTTTTGCTGGTGCTTTTGACCTCGACTTTGATTTATTATTGAGAGAAAGGAGATCAATAGATCTCACAAAAATGCAGGATGATGCGCTCGAGATTGAATCCAATATGATGGCATCAGGGAAGCTTAAAGCAAAGACTAAAAATGGAAACAAAGAAAATAAAAAATTTAAAGAGCAAGGTGGACCTTCAGGGTTAGGAAAATCCTCGGGAGATAGAATATAAGAGATGGCTAGGGTCATTCGAGAACTTTCAAACAAGATCTTGAAAATGGAACTAGAGAAATCGAAAAGAGATAATTTCCCTAGAAAAGATTTTCGAAGAAATCCTGAACCTCAGGGACCACAGAAAATAATTAAAAATGAAGATCAAAAAATTCAAACACCTTTTAAAAGTGAAAACTACATCGGAGAGGAAGATTTAGGAGATTTTGAAGAAATCAATGAAGATATTAGTAACCTTGGTGATGATAATAAATCCCCTTATTTATCTAGACATGATTACGAAGCATCTTTAAATAAAGAAAGTACATTGGAAGAACAGGTTAGCAATAATATGACTGATGATTTCACATATCAAAATATTGCAGATAATATTATTGCTGAACTACAGGGAAAATATAATTTGAGACCAAGAAACAAAAATCTCCCAAATGTTCCGACAAAAAAGAATTTGCCAAGAAACGAAACCGATGAGGTAACTCCAAAGGTTGCAGATAAACAGTCTACAAAAAGAATCACAGCTGAAACACAACCTGTACAGTCAGAACCACTAGAAACACCCCCTGTGAAGACACCAGCTCCTATAAAAGAAAACAAGGTCACATCTCAACGTAAAACTGAGAAGAAAAGTATGGAAGCCCCGAACATCGAAAATGGCAAAGCTCTAGGAAACTTCAATTTGGAAAACGAAATAAATAAAATCAAAATTCCTATTCCCCTTGTTGATTTAGCTAAAAATCATGTATACAGAAAACAAATTGCCAAAATGATTAATTTTTCCGAAGATGAAAGCCAGGCCGACGTCATCAACTTAAAGGATGACAAACCTATCTTAGTTTTCGGTCCACACGTCGAAGGTGCAAGAGATACAGTGGCTCCTTTTTATATTACATTAACCCTGTTTGATCACCTTCTCCATAACTGTATGTTGGATTCTTGAGCTTCCCACAATGTTATGCCAAAGGCAATAATGGAAAAACTTGGTCTTGAAATCACAAGACCCTATGGTGATTTATATTCTTTCAATTCGAGGAAAGTAAAATGCATAGGTATGATTAAAGACCTAGTGGTAGGTTTGGCTCAGATACCTGCTAAAAGTATTCTTATGGATGTAGTAGTCGCTGACATTCCCCCAAAGTATGGTATGCTATTATCTAGATCATGGGGCGCTAAACTTGGAGGATCTCTCCAGCTAGATATGACTTATGCTACAATTCCAGTTTTCAGAGGCCAATTCACCCATCTTTATAGAGAGACTAGGTTGGCATTCACTGTAGGTGACCCAAATAACCCCAACAATCATCTAGTTTATATTGCCAACCAAGATTTAGGAAATTGTATATTATCTTTAGATGACGATTTTGAAGTAGATGTATATGATAAATGTATAGAAGAAAAAATTGAAAAAAAAGAAATAGAGAAACATGTATATAGTACTGGCGTATGGAAAATGTATTTTGATGGTGCTTCCTCCTAACTTGAAGCCGGGGCAGGAGCACTTCTTATCCCTCCCGATGATCAATTTGTTATTCCTTTTTCATATAGGCTTCAGTGGAATATAGATTGTACAAATAATGTATGTGAATATGAAGCTCTAGTGCTAGGATTAGAAGCTGCTAGAAGGATGAAAATTAAGAAAATCGAAGTCTTTGGTGACATTGAGTTAATTATAAAACAAGTAAATTGGCAGTATCAGGCTAAGCATCCTAGATTGCAGTCCTATAGGAATTGTGTCTGGGATTTAATCGAGAACTTCTTCACATCTGTGAATTTTCATTTCATCCCAAGATCCGAGAATCAACAGGATGATGCTTTAGCCAAAGCTGCATCAACCTTTACAACCCCGACTGCTTTTAATTTAAAATATCATATACAAATGAGACATCACCCTTCAATACCAAATAATATACAACATTGGCAGGTTTTTGAAGATGATGAGAAGCTTCAAAAGTTTCTAGAATCATTAGATGAATTTGCAATAATGCATACCGATCAGGAAAATCAAAATGATCCTATTTGGATCATGCAAGAAGGGGAGGATTCTAAAGAATTTCATGATAAAATTGCAAACCACCGAATGCTTGTTCTCAAGAACAACCAAATCCCCAAGGGTCTAATCCCTTTGGAAATACTTTTTAATCAAGATGACATCCCTTCTAAAACTACTCTACAACCCCAACCAGAGGAGGTCGAAGATTGTAATATAGGAACTGAAGAAAACCCCCGAATGGTTAAACTATCCAAATATTTATCAACAGAAAACAAAAATAAATACAGGGAGTTGTTAAGAAAATATAAAGATGTTTTCGCATGGTCGTACAAAGAAATGAAAACATATGACACTTCTCTAATTGAACATAAAATACCTCTCAAACCAGGTGTCAAACCTTTTAAACAAAAACTCCGACAATTTAACCCTATTTTATTACCTGTTATCGAACGAGAAGTTAAAAAACTTCTTGACGCTAAGATAATTGTACCCCTAAGATATTCTGATTGGGTAGCTAATCTAGTCCCAGTCAGAAAGAAAAATGGGGAAATCAGATTATGTGTTGATTTCAAGAATCTTAATAAATCTTCTCTTAAAGATAATTATCCTCTACCTAAAATGGACCATGTTCTTGAAAAGGTAGTAGGGGCTAATAGAATGTCCATGATTGACAGATTTTCAGGTTATAATCAAATTGTCGTCAGTGATCTTGATAAAGAAAAAATTGCATTTACCACTCCTTGGGGCACGTTTATGTATGATAAAATGTCGTTTGGACTAATGAATGCAGGAGCTACTTTTCAACACACAATGGATATTGCTTTCGTCGGCGAATGGGACAAATTTGTAGTCATCTATTTGGATGATCTTAATGTTTTTTCTAAATTGGATGAAGACCATATGATTCATCTCAAACAAACATTTGAAAAATGCCGCAGGTTTGGTCTATCCTTAAATCCTAAAAAGTCTCATTTTTCTATGCAAGAAGGCAAGTTGTTGGGTCGCATTGTATCCCAAAATGGAATCAGGATTGACCCTAAAAGAGTAGAGGCTATAGATACAATAGCTATTCCTAGGAATGTGAAAGAAATTCAATTATTTTTAGGAAAAATAAATTTCTTGAGAAGATTTATTCCTAACTTCGCTGAAATTGTTAAATTGATTACATATATGCTCAGAAAAAACAGTGAAGTAAAATGGATAGCTGAAGCTAAGGCATCCTTTGCCCATATTAAGAAAGTTATAAGTGAGGCACCAGTACTAGCGAGCCCAGATTATCTCAAATATTTTCTTATTTTTTCATTTGTCTCTGAACACACGCTTGCTGTTGTACTCCTTCAGAAGAACGAAGAAGGTTTCGAGCAACCGATAGCCTTCTTTAGCAAAATCCTCCGAGATACAGAACTCAAATACAATATAATGGAAAAGCAAGCGTATGCTATGGTAAAAGCATTGAAAGATTTCAGAACTTATGTTTTACATTCTAAAGTGATTGCATATGTACCCACTAGTGCTGTAAAGGATATCTTGGTTCAAGCAGACAGTGATGGTAAAAGAGGAAGATGGCTTGCAAAAATTCAGGAGTTCGACTTGGAGGTTAAACCGACCAAATTGGTAAAAGGACAGGGTTTAGCTAAACTTTTAGCTGAATCCAATTTTAGGGCTCTTGGGATAAACCGTTCTCAGGAGGAAGAAGGATGGGTAGACGTGAATGAACTTGAGGACCAAATAGTTGAAAACAGGATCGAGGAGAAATTCGCGTCGTCGAATTGGTACAAGGACATAGTAACATACTTATTAACTTTGAAATGTCTAGCTAACTTGTCTCCATCCAAAGCTAGAACGCTAAAGCTGCATGCAGTGAAATATGTATTTCTGAAAAATGATTATACTGGAAAGACCCGTTTGGTTTCCTCTTGGTCTGTCTGGTCGAATCAGAAAAAGAAGAAGTTATAGGTCAATTTCATGAAGGAGTCTGTGGAGGACACCACGCTTGGAGAGCTACAGCATATAAAATCCTAAGAACTGGTTATTATTGGCCTAAAATTTTCCCAGATGTTAATGCTAAGGTATGAGCTTGTAGCCCTTGCCAATTCTTTGCAGGAAAACATAAGCTACCAGTGATGCCATTAGTCCCAGTCAAGACATAAGCTCCTTTTCAGCAATGGGGACTTGATTTCATAGGTGAGATAAATCCTTATTCAAGTGCCCAACATAGATGGATTCTGACCGCTACAGACTATTTCACCAAATGGGTGGAAGCCATCCCAACAAGGAAGGCCACTGATTCAGTAGTTATAAACTTCTTAGAAGAAAATATCTTGTCTAGGTTCGGTTGTCCTAGAAAGATAGTCACAGACAATGCAGAGGCTTTTAAGTCTATGGCAATGGTCAGTTTTTGCCAGAAATATAATATTGTGTTGGGACATTCCACAGCATACTACTCGCAAGGAAATGGTCTGGCAGAATCTTCTAACAAGAGCTTGATCAGTATAATCAAGAAAGTCTTAAATGAAAATAAAAAATCTTGGCATTTGCATTTAAAATATGCTCTGTGGGCAAATCGGATAGGCACGAAGAAGTCTATCGGTACTTCTCCCTTTCAAATGGTATATGGAACTGATGTAGTGTTGCCCATAAACCTAGCACTTCCTGTGATGAAACTATGGCAAGACGAGAAGGAAGAACCAAACCCTCTCACAAGAAGAATAAATCAGCTGATTGAAGTTCAACAGCACAGGGATGTAGTGGATGAAAAGTTGCAGAAGTACCAGGATGACATGAAGATATTATTTGATCGTAAAGCCAAGGACAGGAATTTTCTCCCCAGAGATCTGGTTTTGAGGTGGGATGCTCGAAAAGAAGATTCAGGAAAAATGGTAAATTTGATCATATTTGGTATGGACCATTTAAGGTAGCATCTTCTGAAGGAAAAAATTCATTTCTGCTTGAAAATTTGGATGGTAGGATCTTGAATGCCCCTGTTAATGGGCGTTTTTTAAAGCATTATATGGAATAATTAAGTTATAGAAGATTTCATTATATATACCACTCTGTTTTTCATTTTTAGAAAACCCATTCTCATTTTGTAAATAAATAAAAAAATAAAATAAAAATTAATTAAGTTTTTATACCAAATAAAAAAAAAATGTAAAATAATAATAATAATAAATAAATAAATAATAAAATAATAATAAAATATAATTTTTGCGTTGCCTATATGAAACTTAAAAAAAAAAAAAAAAAATATCCAAAGAGTTATTTTTGAAATCATAACTCAGGTTTTCTAGCTTATAGATTGTTGAAAATCTCCTTTTATACCCTAGATACTATCTTTCACGTTTTCGAACTTTCTCATCAGAGTAAGAAAGATTATGTATTAACCTGGAAAATCAACAAATGATTAAATTTAGTAAGGTCACTTTTCATAGTTCCTATTCTTTGACTAAAAGTGGTTATGTTTGAGTTGATTTTGACTCTCTTAAGTTTCTTAACAGTTTGTCTGAGGATTTAAGCTTGCTCAAAAGAAAACCCCTGAAAATAATCTTCCCCTTTTTTCTCTACAGACCGAGGAGTTTTGAAAGTTGAGAAAAATTGGTCTAGAATAATCAAAACAGGTTGACAAACCTCTTTTATAAATTTTTACAAAGATAATCACCCCTGATATTTTAAGTATCACTGATTGCCCCCACTTCGTATGCACAAGCTAACTATAAGACAGAAGGTGAAAGGAAATTCATATTTGATTGCCCCCATCTAGTCTCACAAACGATGAAAGGAAATTCATTTAAATGATTGTCCTCGTCTGAATATAAAAGAAACAGATAACTTCACCGGGGTACTGAATAGGCCTGCTGGCAGTGAAGCAATATCTGAGCATAAAATTAGCACTCGAAGCGGTGAAAGGAAATTCAGTATAAAGGGACAGATAACTTCACCGGGGTACTGAACAGACCCGCCGACAGTGAAGCAATATCTGAGGTGTCTATAAGGTTTTCATACTTATCTATCAATCTATTCTAGTTATCAATTTTTTGAAACCAGATATTCATCTAAGTCAAAATAGAGCTTCCCAATTTAAAAATTATAAATTTTATTTCGATTGATGCAAGATGAAATTTACAAATCTGTTGAGTTTCCTAAGATTGTTCTAATCATTTTAATACTAACTTAAATTTAGAACGGGAAGGAGAATATTATGAAGAAGACTACATATGAGTTTAAAGCAAATAAAAAGTTTTGAAAAGATTTTCAAAGGTTTTATAAAATTTCTCTTTTTCCTCTCCTTTAAATAGTTTAGCAGTGATAAACCCTTGACACCATTTACCCAATGAAGGCACTGAGTCTACATGTTCTCCTCATCCCACAGGGAGACGTGGTCCCCAGTTGGAGCCTATGTTGAAACATATCTTAAAATCTTTAATCCTTAAGGCCTAGATTTTTATTTTTAGTGTTTTTCGGGTTTCGGTTTTCTTAAAATAAGAATTTCGTCATTTCTAAATTCGCGACACCTTTTTATCATTTATTTTTGAATAAATACGGGAAAAATTTTACAAAAATATAAGTTTTCCAATGCTCTTTGAAAAATTACTTAAAACGGGGTGTAATTCAAAATTTGCGATTTTCTAATTTAAACATGAAAGAAATCGGGATTCAGGGTTTCCTGTAAACAAATGTTCGATGCTAATTGAATCATGAAACCCCGATCCCCGATTTTCCGATACGTTTAAGTCCTAATTAAAACACGAATTAATTAATTCTCTTTTAAGAAAATGTAAGAGTTAAGATAATTATGTCGCGATTTCGGGATTCGCGGTTTTGTAAGAACACGTCTCTTGTCATCATATTTCCCGAAATCTTGATTTTCAGAATCCCGATTCATAATTCACGTTAAAAATAAACTAATTTTTTTTTGGCCTTAATCTTGATTACTTAGTTAATTAAGATAAGTTAAGTCGTGTTTAAAAGAAACAGGCCATCGCGATTTCGCGATCTCGGGATTCGCGATTCTGTGAGAGCACGTCTCATGTCATCAGGTTTCCCGAAATCCCGATTTCCAGAATTCCGATTAACGAAATCTCGAAAGGGTTGAATCTCGATTAATAAACATACTAAAAATGTTTAAATATTAAATAAAATATCGAGATTTCACAATTTTCGCGATCGGGCTTTTTCGACGACATACCTTTCGACACCAAGATTGCCGAAACCCTGAAAAGTCATGTTTTCAGATTTAATCTGTAATTAACACTAATAAATCTTCTTTCTAAAACAGGTTTAAAGGTAATATTTCTGTAAGTGTTCATTAATGCTTCGTTTTCCGATTAAACAAGTTTCTTGTTTTATTTGAAAAGCCGAGAGCGCCTAAGTACGGATATTAAATGCATATCTCCGAAAATATCTTCTGCATTAAGAGCTTTAGATTCATGACAGTTGTACAAATCTCGTATGTTTTAAAATATATTCTAAGTAAACGTTCAAACGTTTGTATTTACATTTGAAGCTGAGCTTATTCATCCACTATCTGTGATAGGTTTTTAGGTCAAACACAGAGCCATGGCACCTAAAAAGGAACCGAAGAAAAACAAAGACACACAGGAAGGTGATATCATCTCGGATACTACTCCACATGCCATACACTCCATCAAATCATGGGCTCAAATATCTGAATTGCTGGAGGATGAGTTAAAGAATGCAGACCCTGATTCTGAAAATCATCTCTGGGACGTTGCTGAGTCTGAACTTCATAAGGTTGTTGCACATCCAAGGCTGGTGGCATATACTGAGATGGTCGGCTGGGCTCTGGATAAGGTAGATATCCCAACAAGGAGCATTCAGAATGAGCAAGGAGCTATCATCGGCTCATTCAGGCCTGAGCACATTCAAGTAATGTATAAACTCTCGCCAAAACATAAACACACCTTTAATGCTGAATTTTTAGCTGAGTTTCAGAGAAAAGAATGTATTGAGGCAAAACAGACATACCCCGACATGATTAAAGGATGGGCGAGGTCTGAAGCAAAGTTTAGGGCTGATTCTCATGGGATTTATGCTACAGCTTCCTTAAACGAATATATGGTTTATATAGCCATGATGTTATGCATACTTTTCGGGAGAAAAGATCCCTGTCACTTTCATGCAGACTGGGTACCCTTCTTAGAGGAAGTTTCATAAGGAAATAGTTTTAACTAGCATAAAATTTTATCGGATAACCTGACACAAGAAATTTTAAATTACAAAGCAACCAAGTCAAAAGGACAACCAATGTCTTTTTATATGTCTACATATATTATGGATGCAATCTGTTTTATGACTCCCTTTCCATTAATGAATTGGAGTTGGAACATCTCATGTCCAGAACCCATTCATGAATACCACTCAGCCCTTTGGGAGGAAAAAGCTAAAGATGTTTTTTACGATGTTTGTCACTTTGTCATTATTTCTATGCACAAACTATTTTTTGGATGCGAACCCCCTCGCATTTCTGATGCAGTCATAGAAAGTCTTAAATCAGTTGTCGACTGGTTTATTGAGGAAAATGTTTCCTATATTAGGGTCTATGGTTGTTCCATTCCCCCTCATGCATTCCCGAAATTCTTACCAGACAGATTGGTATGCAGAGAAGTAGCTCATCAGATAGTCAAGGGTGGTATTGGGTTGGAATTAAAATCACTTCAGAAAAAAGCATGGCCATCTTTCCCTATTCATGTCGGAAAATTTCCTTTATCAAATTTAGGCCATTCTAAGGTAGAGGCCGAGTCATTGGAAGAAGTGAATCTAGTTAATATGGAACAACAGAAAGTGTTCTTGAATCTGGAAGTAATCCAGAATTATTTTCAGGAATCAAATAAGTCTTTGGAGAATGTGTTCCAGAAAAAAAGAGAGGCGAAAGCAGCTAGGACAAATTTTCAGAAAGCAGTGGCTTTCTCATCAAAGGAAGAAATTGGAAAGGCTCATAAATTTTCTATTTCTGAACAGATTAAAGGGGATATAATGATTAAAGTATGGGAAACAAAGCTGGACGAATATAAATGAATCATAAGAGAATTTAATAAATATTGCCAAGGAATCTTCGATCTTTTTGAAAAAGATTCATTAAATATCAGAACAGATGGTTGTTCTGGATTGTTAGGCGAAGTCAATATTGCCAAGCACCAGCTGAAGTTTAGAGAAGAGTTGGAAGAAAAGAAAGAAGATATTTAAAACATCAAATTGATCAACATCACAGAGATCAACAAGTGGATGGTGACTTCAAGTTTAAAGTTGAAAACTATTAAATTCACGGAAAGAATGATAGAAAGTCAGTTGTCCGAATTACAGAGGAGATTTTTCTCATTTGAAGCAAATGAGATACCCGAAGCTCCCAGGATCTTAGTAAATTTTTTGGGAAAATGTGTTCAGTGTGTTAATGCAGAAAAAGGAAGTTCGTCAATGCAAGCTTAAAACCTTTTTTAAATGTTTTTATTATTAGAAATTAAAAAGAAAATTGTAAACGGTTGACATTATTTTTATGTAACCGTAATATTAGGAAGTTGGTTAGTCACCAATGAGAAACTTTGATGAAAATGTATAAATATAGTTTCCAGAGGCTAAGAAAAGGCTTCAGAAATTTTGGAGAGAACCATTTTTGTAATATCAGTTTTGAAATACAAGAGAATATTGATCACAAACGAGATTATGGATCCTGCAACTTTGTAGCTATGTGTCTTCTCCCTGTTTGTATACTTTGTTGAATTCTTCCTTTAATGTTTTCTCTAACAAGTAATCAATTTGAAGTTATATACATTGTTGATTTATATTTTGGATTGGTTTGGATGTCAAATGATTTACATTTTTTCCTCTAAAATTATTTTAGTAATTTTAAGACCTGTAAAACTTTTGTTCCTTAATACTTAACTCTTGTTAGAAACCTCGTTTTTCTTTCATCACTGTCTATTGAAATATAAGATTCTTTCTTGATTAAAGCCTTATATTTATATGTAGTGTTTATTTGTTGTTTATAATTCTCGAAATTGTTACAAAACCAGGAAACGACCTTGAATGTGTTTACATCACTGTTTTAGATTTTAAAATTGTTTTCCTTGATATCATCTCTGAAAATCTGAAGTAACAAACTGATTAAAATCCCTTTATAAACAAATAAAGTTTTATCATCCATGACTGTCCCTAGTAGCAGACAACCCAATGTTGAACCGGGCCTTCAGGATCAAACTAGTATTGCCCTGAGTTTATTTAATACTATTTTACAAACAGGGACTAATTGGGTTGAGTTAGAATGATCATGGGCTGCTATTGAGCGAGACATTAGCATCCAAGAACAACAGGGAGCAAGACAGAGACGGTTGAGAAACTGAATCTGCTCTGATATTTCTTTGATTCCTTATTCCCAAATCTTTTCTTTAAATCATTTACGGATGCCTTGACGGTATGTTTTATATCCTTAAAACATAAACTCAGGAACAACACCATGTAGTTCCTCATTGTTGGTTATTTCTCTCTTACTTCTTCTTAGGTTGACCCAGGTTCATATCTTAATAGGTTTCCAACAAAACCCTAAAAAACTATCGACCCTATTGGTAAACCAGAAGGAAACGTCATGCACAAGGTGCACAACACAATCTCACCCAATATAACTTTTATGGGTGACTGCAATACTAATGTGTTTGCAGTATAGGGATGAGTGGGGATCTGTGGTTGGGTTCTTTCTTCCTTATGCATTATCCTTGTTAATCATTCAAGTACTTCTATGATTTATTCATCTTTAAAGCTATGCATGCATGCTGATATAGCTAATTTAACCATTCATTCATAAGATAAAGATCAATAGAAAGTATATTGTTAATTAACAATAACACATAACACAAGGTTTACCTTGGTTCACCCCCACCTGGGATACGTCCACAAAGATCTGGCTTCTCTAAGAACCCTCTGTGAGGCTGACTACATCATACCAGGTTCCTCATCCTGTGACCTAACCCTCAAATACTACTTTACTCAACTCGTCTACAAGACTTATTACAATCAACAACCTGCAAATTCATAATAATTAACTTTCTCTATCCTTAACTAACATCCCCTTTTCCTAGACCTCCTAGGTCCTTATTTATACTACTTTATGGGTTATAGCCATTACAATATTTCCAAAAAACCTAACCCTATCATGGTTAGGATTTTCTTCATGTGCACCATGTTGATTTTCCTCCTGCATGTTTCTTTTCCTTCTTTTTATGCATGCTTCTTTATTGCCACCTATTGCATGCGCTCCAAAATTAAGTCTTTCCCAAAAACAAATCCTTCTCCAAAAATAGGCCTGCGCCCAAAATAAACTTCCTTCTCAAAATAGGCTTGTGCCCAACATGCCCCCAACACTGACATTTGGCTCGTCCCGAGCCACTCAGGTGGTGTGCACTCCCTGTACCTCCTTTTCCAAACTGTGGAACTTCTTTGTTAGTTCCTTTTTGGGTGGAATCACGAAGGTGGGTTACACTTTCGTGACAATCTGCTCTCCAAAATTTCGAAAAACCTTTTTTCGGCCGAACTAAAAATATTTTTCGGCCGAAAGATGTTATTTTCGGCCGAACTATTTTTCGGCCGAAAAACTAAATGTCAAATCAAACGGAGCAATAACAGTGCCCTCGATTTGCATGTAGAAATTTGGTTGGCTGGATACTTTCTTTCTGGCAACACGTTTTCGGCCGAAAGATAGTTCGGCCAAAAGATTGTTCGGCCGAAAGATAGTTCTGCCGAAATATAGTTCGACCAAACTATCTTTCGGTCGAAAGATTGCTTATATATTAGCCACACATCGGCTTTAGAACGTTTTTTCTTCGCGTATTCGCTGTCTCGCGAGAGGTGTGTGTCGCTGGTCATGGTTGCCGAGATCGTTGGTCATGGTTGGAGAGGTCGAGAGCGCCAAGATCGCAGGGAGAGGTCGAGAGCGCCAAGATCGCAGGGAGAGGTAAGTTATTCGATTTAGTTTTCGGTTTAGGTTTCGTAAATTTTCGCATATTTTCGGTTTCGGTTTGGGTTTCGCATATTTTTACATATTTTCGTATAGGATGTGAATTTATATGCTGATATTTATTGGCTCCCTCAGTGTGTGCACTTGTTTTGTGTGGATTTGTTACTAAAGTAGTCGTGGTTAATTTAAAAGTTGTGTATTTTCTTCACCGTCTTGGGTGTTTACCTCTTGATCACTCAGCTTGTGAACTCATTTTTGTCTTTGCGCCTTCTTGTTTCTCCAATAATTAGTTGCAATTGGATGCATTTTTCTCATTACGTTTTTCTTATTTCTGAAATTTTGGTCTCGGCGTGTTGGTTTCTCATTGAAATTTCTGCAGAAAAGAATGTTTGTTGTCTTGAGTGTGAGAAAGTAATGGTCTCTCTTTCTGACATTTTACCTCACTTTCAAATAGGTTTTAGGTGATGATGATTTTAGTAGTTGTAGTTGTGATTTATCTGATCCCAGTATCTGAACAACAATCCTTTAAACCGCTATAGTAGAAGCATCGCTAAATTTCCCTTGCATTGAAAATGCACGTAAACAACTCTGTAGCATGCAACAACAATTCAGGAGTATGTACCTTAGATTACAAACTGATATCAAAGGAGTGTTTCCATCGCAACAACTATTGGGGAAATTGAGAATCCAGGTTTCCGTTTGAAAATTTCTCAAGCAAGAGGTTATAGCTTGAAATTCCTTAAGAATGAGGTTAAAATGTGAAGATCTTAGTACCCTGTCCATGCATAACATGATATAGTTTAATGTGTTGGAAATTTATGAAGCCCTTTCTTCCAGTCATCTAAAAATAATACAGGAATGTTATAGATATGTAGATTATTTTGCAATAGCATATTCATTTACCCTGGTTAAGGGGTCCAGTAACCAGTGCATGGATTAAATTTGTTTAGGTATTCATGGACAGGATTAGGTTTACTTTTTGGCACAATTTAGCAATCCACTAATTAAAATCAGTCACCCGACCCATGAGAAGCCATTCTAATTGCCTTGCTCTTCTATATTCTTTTCAAAAGGGCCAAGGATCTCATCTGGGTAGAGCCTTTGATTATAATCGTATAATGATATCTGTGTTAGTATTTTTCCGTTTGAAATATGTTTGTGAAGTGCATGTATTTTTTTATGCAATTGGGAATGTGTCAGCCTGCGTGTGAGAGATAGAGGAGGTTGTCGCGTTTTTATTTTTGCTTAATCTCACAGCAAAAACGTGATTCCCTGTGCGTGCGAGTGAGGGAATGCTAGTAGTTTTTGTCTACACAACAAGGAAAGGTACCTTATTTGAATTAATGTGAGTTCCATGTATTATTTAGTTTTTATTCGCCACTTAGTTCAATTAATGTGAGATCCTTGTATTAATTAGACCTCTTGTGCATATTATGTTTCGCATATTATCATCTCAACCGTGATCTTAAGTGGACTGTTTGCTAAGGAGGACTCAAGGATAATCAGCAAGAGTAGTGCTGATACAAAAACACAAAAACAACTCAACACAAAACTGTCCAATCTGAACTGTGTTTAAAGTGTCCAATCTGAATTGTGTTTAAACTGTCCAATCTGAACTGTGTTTAAAGTGTATTATTTTTTATATTTTTGTGTTTAAAGTTGTTTCTAGTTTAGTTAATAAGAAAGTTTTTATAAAGTTAGTATTTTTCTTATAAATTTAGTTTTTATAAAGTTAGTTTTTTTTATAAAGATGCTTGAAAAATATGCTTATGCTTATTGTTTTCTTATGCTTATGCCAAATAATTAGTTATGTAAATTTTTACCTTATTTTTACCTTATTGCAATCTTCTTATAGTATGAATTCAATAGTTCCTTCAATTCAATTCAATTAAGTATGAATTCAATAGTTCCTTCAATTCAATTCAATTAAGTATGAATTCAATAGTTCCTTCAAACAATATTTATTTATAGTGGTTAGGCTTGCAGCCATAGATAGTTTCATGGGATTAAAAAATGTTCATCCCATCAAGATAAATAACCAAAACTCGTAAAATATCATCAAGTTGAGAGCCAAGATCATGCAAACGCAAGCCAAATTGTGTAGAGCCTCATCCTCACTAGACCTATAAGAAGACTAAGGGTTAACCCTATACATGATGATGGAAAATCAATTGAATTACCCAATATGTAGGGAGATTCACATGTTTAATTTTTTCCAAGGAGGAGAATAAGCATGTAAAGTTGTCCCCATGTTGGTCAAG
>JASDQU010103047.1:415728-433744 GCA_032191745.1 Picea mariana
TAATTTGTTTTCATTTTCTTTATTTTTATCTAATTTTATTTAATTTAAAAAAAAATAATAAATAAAAAACACTACATAATATTTTCAGCAGACATTATGATTCGGTGAAATGAAATATCGATATCTCTAAAAATATACAGTGAAAAAAATTGAAAAAAATATATTCATAATCCTTGAACTGTTCTTTTCAAAAGGGTATATTTAAATTTTAGTTTTAAGTAAAAATTAAGATAGATACAAGGTGTAGAAAAACATGTGTTTAAAATCTACAACATTTTTAGCTTGGTCAACTTAAAAAAATTCTAGAAATTATAATATTCATCCGTTAGATTCAAAATTATAGTCATAATAAAATAGAGTCTTTGTAGATTGTTGCAGTATATTTCGTTTCTTAAAAACATAAGTTTAATAATAGATACGTTGTTGTAGAAAAAAGTAACTCAATATCATTCCTTTCATGTTTAAGGAACATACTGTTAAACAATTGTCAAATTGACATATCAAATCGTGATAAAAAAAAATTGAAAAATAGTCATTAGAAAGCTAACACAATTCTTCACAAGTTTTTCTTTTACTATAAAGTGAAATTCTAAATAAAAAAAAAATACTTGTGTATGCTGGAAGTTGAAGAACATGTGAAAATACAATTAATTTTCTCATAAAACAAGCAAAAGTGTAACCCATCTTCATGATTTCACCCGGTAATAAATTTGAACCCCCAAAAAAGGAGAACTTTGTAGAGTTTTCATTAAGTCGGTAACTATGTTCAAACTCCCACGTGGTCTTGCGAATAAAAGGCTTTGAATATCTAACCCTATGACATGAATTGAAATAACAACAACAATTCAATTTATTTCTCTTTTTAAACTTTAATTCACAATAGTGCACTAAACATATTGACTTCATCCTGTGCCTTTGCACTTCTTGTATACCAACAACATTTATTGACTTTGGCGTTGGTCCATAAATTGGCATTGGTTCACCTAGCCCTAGAATAGGAAGAAAAACAGTGACTAATGCTTTTGCAGGTAGTACCTCTACTTATGTATATTGAATATTGTACGTCGGGTCTTGAATAGGATAAGAAATGGTGACTAATTCTTTTGCAGGTGGTACCTCTCATTATGTATATAGAAGATTCTATGTCAGGTGAGGTAAGGGATTTCAAAATGGAACAGATCCTAAGAAATATGCGTCGATGGTGGAGAAATTGGGACATTAAGGTATGTGGGCTCTCCTTCATGCGTGATTGATTTTCATTATTAAGAAGAAATCTAGAAGATATTCATTTCTTATTAGCCTCTAAAATAGAGGAGGTAAGTTACCCACTCACTCATGCACTTTTCCACTTAATCATTAGTGGTTGTCATTAAGGGATGCTATAAAAAATCTACAGGAAACCACAAAAATAAAAAAGTTTCCATGGAAGGTAAATGCCTGCTATAAATATAAATAATCTTGTAAGTATTGTCAACTACTAGTTAATGACAAACTTGAACTTACCTACAGTTCCCATTGCATTGTGTTTATATTTTCCATTGCGTCGAGTTTTTGAATGGTATGGATGTGATTGCAATTTTACCACTATATCTCCCATCACTCACTCAGGCAATTCAATTGTCTTAGATTCACTTGTCATGTGATTACTAGTCCCAGAATCCCCTCACAACTGGGAGCGAGAAGGGGAAATCGCAACTGGGAGTCAGAAGGGGAAAACACAAAGGGGTAAGGGATTAACGGTAATAGAGAGGGGAGGTGGCACATCGTTGCATGCATCGCAAGTCTGAAAATGATGAACTTGCACCCCATGTGTCCAAAACTTATAAAATTTTCATAAAAAACGAGAAAGATAGAGTGTATCCCAAACATTTAATTTTATGAACTAATGTTAACTTAAGGCCTATCATTAATTCAAGTAAAACTTATGTGCATTAATATATCCCACTTCTCCTAAGTTTGAAGCTTACACGGATTGAAACGATACTGATATGAGGCCAAATTAGACCTCATACCTAAACTTAGGATAAAATTGAAATGGAAATATGACCTCAAAGCCTAAAATCCCGAACATGCGATAAAAATAAAATGATCTTGCAAAAATGTCAATGTTTGTTAAAACTTTGGGTTAAAATTCATTGAACTGCATGCCAAACTAATGAAAGACCGATGAATCGATTACTATGATCGCATCCTAAAGGTAGGGACTAATAAGGGAATAGAATGATATTCCTTAATTACTCAGTTAGATCACTCTTGGGGCGCCCAAATTATCATTGTATTTTATTTGGGTTTATATAATTTCCATGCAGGGATGATTTGATTATATTTTTAATTCAATTATTTTCCATATTTTGATGTTGATGTTCTAGATAATATATGTGATTGATATGATAAACCATTTTCTATAGATTATTTTGTTCATGTCAATTTTTTGGTTCATCAAATTTTTTAATGTTATATTTAACAATCTATCATCAACTAATATGATTTAATTATTAAAATCATCATGTAATTTTATAGGATAGTGTCATTCAAAAAACAATTATCATACAAAATAATTTTTAAAAACAAATACAAAATTGTTATATAATAGGCTATTTTCTTAACAAGGCCTTTCAACTTATCTGAACTCTTAATAACTAAACATTTGGTCTTAATTGAATGTCTCTCTTACATTAAAGAACTTGATATTCTTGATGTTAAACTTGAACTACTAAATTTTCACAAGTCTCACAAAGGTTTCATAGCCTACAATTCATTTGTCTATTAATTAATATGACCAACTTCATAGAAATAGATTTCATAACTTGCAATTCATTTTTCTATTAATCAATATTCCCCTTATTATACTTGTTGTCACAATTGAAACATAGTCATTTTTCTCTTCTTTCATCTATTTGTTGAGGTGTTAACCTTGTCGGTTGAGGTACGTTTGTCTTATGAACCCCAAAATGATATTTGCTTCATGTCAGTGCTCAAATGTTAGACTTGTGTGTAGCCTTATTCTTGGATTTAATATGACAATCAAATTTCATATCTTCCATAATATTTGTAGGGTGTATTAATAAAATATCTTGTTTAATTTCCTCTTTTAATCCACCCATGTAAGCTTGCAACAATTGTCCATCACTTATGTCATCCACCCTTGTGACCAATACCTGAAATTTTGAATTATAATCTTCAATATCACTTAAATGCCTGATTCTTGTCAATTCACTGAAGTAGTCATGTTCCCAAAATTTCCCATATTGTGCTTCTAAGTCTATTGTAAATAAACCCCAAGTATAATGGTAAAAAGGGGGATACCTTTTTACTATCCATTGGTACCATTGATATGGTTCTATATCAAAGTTCAAAGTTGTTATGTGAATCATTTTCTTATCATCCATAATATTATGTAGTTCAAAATATTTCTCTATTTGGTTCACCCAAATAAAGACCTATGTTCCATCAAACTTATTTAATTCAATCTTGGGAAGGTTTAATTTAGGACCCCCATCATAATTAGCTCCACTATTATAGTTAAAGACACTAGAAATTTGTTTATTATCGACATGTTTTTCAGCCTAAATACTACCCTTACTTTCATTGGTTCCTTTCATTTTGATATCTCCTTTAAGGGGTCTCTCATCTACAGCCTGGGAAACCAAGGAAGACAAGGAATTTTGCGGTTCCTTCATGGATTTTTGTAGTTCTATTTTATTTTCATCCATCTTCTTATTCATCTTATTTTCCATTTCATCCATATTTATTTTCATATCATTCTTATTCTCATTCATCTTCTGATCCATTTCTTGAATTTGTCTTTGTGAGTTTACCAACTCACCCCTTGTTATTGACCTAGCACTCAAATCATTAAGTTTTTCCTTCAATTTGGATAGTTGATTAAATGTATGTCCTCATTTTCTTCTTGAGTTATAGATGAGACTTTGGGAGTTTTAATTGGCGTTAAAATATTTTTTGGACCCAAGTAGAATAAAAATAATAATACTCCTATTTTCCCTCTTTATCGCAAATTTTGAATCACCAAAAATAGATCTTCCAATAAAAATTATGTCAATTGCAAGTTATGTACCTTTCAAACTCTTAATTTGGAGTATGTTCTCCTGGTCAACCTTCCTTCTTGTGTATTTCTTCAATTTCATCCCTTCTAAGTTTGACTTTTCAGCCTATAGTACTATTATATGTCCTCTATGCAATGCCATGGGTCTCACCAAAATTGGATATTCCAAGTAGAAGTTAGGGTAATTTTCCCAAACCTTACTGATTTTTGGCCTTTCTAGGAGAGAAAACTTGTACAGAATGTCACACACGCAATATTTGTTATCTAATTTTGAAACTTGTACCATAAATACTATAGATTGTCCTCTTTCAAATTCAACAAGTCTCACTAAATTTGGATCCTCTTTGAAGACTAGTAATAGGACTAGTCAAAAACCCTATCTTCCACAGGGTGTATCTCCGAAAGTGTAATAACCCAGAAGCTGGAATTTTTACCACATATACCTTGATATGTATAATGAATAACCTCCAAGTTTTGTTATCTAAATCATCCCATAAAAAAAATTATAGAGACAAATCTAATATGACTTTCTTGGAGAAGAAAAACCCTAGGATCAATGCTCTGAAACCAATTGTTCTGATCCAACGCCTTAAAAATGATAAAAAGTCAATGAATTTTAGCCCACTTCAAGGGGGGAACCTCCTTTTACAATATATCCAATTCAATACAATATGAGGTGGGACAATATGATCATAATACTAGGTCTCATTGGTATATATAGGAGACAAATGGGTACAATTATGATGAAAGGGTGCAATGAAGGGTTCTAGTCAACCTACACATATAACACTAGAAATGTAATAATTCAATATCTAGGGATTAATAAGGAGTTCTATACATAACATGGGTTTTTGTATATGGATTAACAACATTCATCAATCATTCATTACCTTTAAAACAGTAAATGCATGTAAACTCAAATCATAGTACACAGAGTTTAATTTGTAAACCCTTGTGGGAGAAAACCACAAAAACTTGTCTTTATAAATGTTGATAGAAACAGACCTATTATTACAAATATTGTAGGAACCAACATACTAGAGACACCAAACTCTTCAACTGAGCACCAACTCATCAAGATATTGTGTAGGCACCAACCTACTAGAGACACCAATATCTTCAGTTGTGCACCAAGTCAACAAGATATTGTGTAGGCACCAACCTATTGGAGACACCAATCTCCTCAGTTGAGCACCAACTGAGTAAGACTTGTATAGGCACCAATCTAATATATTCATACATAGAGTATTGTTGATTCCACCTACATGCTTCATACTTCATGCATTTCACAGCATCACCATACCCTTAAATTTCATGCTCTAACACCTCTCCTTTCTTCATACCCTAGACATAGCTTCAAACCCTAGTCAGATTTAGCTTGCATGTACTAGCGAACCTCATAGCATCATTCCCATGATATAATTATAGACTTCAACATCACAATCTCAAAACAACACACTTTGCAACATCATATAGCTTATTCCTTTATAGTTCACCTTTAAAAATCCAAGAAAACTCCAAGGAACATTTTGGACAAGGTTTTGAAGAATACACGAGTAGCCAAAACTTCAATGGATCTTTGGGGTATCATCAACATTTCAATTTCTGGAGTATGGATAAAACCATTCTAAAAACAAAGCAACCATCTACATATTTTGCGAGGATGTTGGAGAAACCATATCCATGTTTAGAAAGGATTGTGAAGCAACCATATACGTGTTTATCGAGGATTATGGGTGCTAGTCAGGGCACATGTAAAAGAATAGTAATTTCTATTTGTTGATCACAAACCCTAGAAAAACTAGAATAGTATGGGCATGTTATCAACTGGGACCTTGGCTAAACATGGCAAGAATTCATCCATACAATGAGAACGAATGGTGGATCAATCTCTTCTTCTCAACCAATAAGATATGGTGCAGAGGAACATGATTTATTGCATTGTTAGTAGTCATTTGTTTGTTACCTGTTTTCTAAAATAGGAATAAGGTAGACCTATATATTTTAATGTGAGTTAGCTTCATACAAAGTGATCTAAGAGGAATATTATATTGACAAAGATTTATTACTATAAAAACTTGTTTTCCTTTTAATGAAGAAGAACTGGTTTATGTTAGAACACATTTGAAGTTTGTAAGAATGTATTTTAAGAGCTTGTGAGGCAAGTGGCACTTGGAGCAAGGGCCCACTCCATAGGTACCACATTGCCAATTATTTAAAGGTTTATAATTTCTATATTTGTGTTTATTATTGTGTTATAGGTATATAAATACTATTTTTTTACAGACTTGTGATTTCATAGCTTTGTAATCATTTACTTTTCTTCAAGTTGAATAGTTCATTGAGTTATGTTGATTTCATTTATAGTCTATGTGGTAGTGTGATTACAAATAGGTTTCTTTTTCATTGCATAATAATTTTTAATATATTGAAGCCTAATTGTAGAGATGGATAAATTATATGTTGTTCATATATTTTCAATCCAAGTGGTAACCATATATTAGGCTCAGAGGTAGAATTTTTAGTTTATTTTCCATAAATATATTTCACTTTCCAATTATTCTTTATCAATAGTTACCATTGTTTTCATTCTCTATATTAAGAGTTAGTATCTACATATTCCCACTAGTCAATACGAGTACTTTTGTCTTTCACAAACAATGTGAGTGTCTCATAATGATAATAGGTAACCCTAGTTGAAAACTTAAATGATTATGTGTTCCTAGATTAGAATAAATCCATATAAAACATTGTCACTTATTACAAAATTTACAAGAGGTAAATCAAATAAGTGTTTATTACAAAGTTTGGCAAGGATCCAATTCATATCACACCTCCCCATTTGTAGGCTTTTGGTCCCCAAAAGATTCAACTCTCTTCAATATTCTTCTTCTCCTATCATCAAGCATAGTCCAACAAATCTCAAAGAAAGGGTTCCTTCTCTATGGGATGGAAGATAAGAGTTGAGAAGGAGTTTCCTTTTGGCTTAACCTTGTTATCCATACCATGGCTAGAAAAAACATTCGTTGCTACAATAGGCCATTGGAAAACTATTACTCCTTGGGTTGCAAGTGAAAACATTGCCTCTTTACCCTTGACCTTGACTCTCTAATATTTCTTCTTGGTTGTTTGGTTTTTGGGATAGAGTTCTAGGTGAAGCCCCCAACAATTGGCCTCCCAATTTCCATTCAATTTGTAGTACTATAGATATTTCATACATGGGTTGCTCGGCCTTCTAGAGTCCCAACAATTTCTAGTATTATGACCCCTTGAGGACTATTTAGCACATGCGAAAGAGTTGTAATTGAAATTGGGTGAATGTGAGAAGAATTTTCAGAAGAAATAAGTACAACTCATGAAGTTGGTCCAGATGAATCTAAGAACTCCATTTGACATGTTCGTTTTGAAATTCATAACCAACTGGCAGGCCCTCAAAGAAGAGGGTAAGGATTATACCTTTGAAGTTTTTTGTGGCTTATTGATAAATGATCAACACATATTGCTTGATGAAGCAAATATTTATGGCAAAGATAAAGATCACTTTATCAAGGGAAAGGGCAAGGTTAATCATAATGAAAGAGGAATTTTTGATACCCTTATACTCAAACCAAAATTCCTTGACCAGAAGACTAAAGGGAGGACTGTTGAACCCCGGAAGAATCAAAATAAGAAGACACATCAGTATTGTGGAAAGACTGGACATGTGGAGAAAGTCTACTACAAGAAGAGATATGACTTAGAAGAGAAGGTCAAGCAACTTGAAGGAGATGTGTCAGTTGTTCATCGACCTACTAATAATTTCACCTTCCAAGTCAAATTTGTTTCTCATTTTGTGAAGAATGAATGGGTAGTTGATTATGTATGCACTCATCTTATGGCTAAGGATGCTTCCTTTTTCACATCCTTGAATAAATCCGTGGAGTGAAATATCTATGTTGTTGATGATTTTTTCTCTCGACATTGTTGGTCGTGGTGATGTTCCGAGTCGACGTGGAAATATTTTCAATGTTTATCGTGTTGAATCTCAGTGAAAATTTGTTGTCGATTTCTAAATTAACACATACAGGACAGGTTGTGCGGTTTTGGCCTAATCATTTCTTTTTCAGAAATATGAAAAATGGTAATTTTATTGTCTTCGGATAGTTTATCGACCTAAAGGACGTTTTGTACAAGTTTTACGACATAACTCAACCTGACTCTGAACCAACTACTCTCTTTGCTCACACTAATGAATGAAGTAGAATTTGGCATGAACAACTTGGACATATCAATTTTCAAAATTTTAAGTCAATGGAAATGTAAATCCTAGTTGCAATATTACCTAAAGTATTTCCCCCTGATGGATCTTGTAGAGGATGTGTGTTGGGTAAGCATCATTATACACCCTTCAACTCTGGCAATGTGTGGCAAGCACTGAACCTCCTGGAGCTGGTTCACAGTGACCTTTGTTGCATCAATATACCTTCCTTATCAAGTGCAAGGTATATTTTTACCTTTATTGATGATCTCTCTTGATTCACTTGGTTTTATTTCTGGGAAAAAAAGAATATTGTCTTTGAAAAGTTCAAATAATTTAGGGCCTTCGTTGAAAATTAATTTTGTTGACCTATCAAGTGTTTGAGATCAGAAAATGGTGGTGAGTATGTGAATCAATGTTTTGAAGAATACCTTGTTTTATTTGGTATTGAATGGAAGATTCCAATCCCTCATACACCTCAATAGAACGGTGTTGCAGAACGCAAGAATTGGACATTAGTCGAAATGGTTATATGCCTTTTATAGGCTAAATATTTGCCTCCTTACTTCTAGGTTGAAGTTGTTTATTCTTCAAACTATATTTTGAATCATATTTCGACTTGATCTGTCATTTATGTGACTCCAAACGAACAATGGTGTGGAATAAATCCCTCAGTTGTCCACCTCAACATATTTGGATGTGTTGCTTGGGCTCATATTCTAGATTATTGTCGAAATAAACTAGATGCAAAGAGTCATTCTTGCATCATGATGGGATACTTTGAAGATTCTAAAGCCTATCGATTGTTTGACCATGGAAAATGACATATCATTATTAGAAGAAATGTGTGGTTTGATGAGAAGTAGGAAATAAGTTGTTGAATTATTTCTCTAGTTTCCTACATGATTGTCCTTTTGATGCTGTTTCTGACAATGTCTCTCATGTTCCATTTTTCAATCGTTCAAATAAACAGTTGAACTATATTCATGTTTCGGTCGAGTCGTCGACCCCTATTCCCGATTTTACTAGTTAGTCAATTTCTATTTTGACTAGTCCTTCATCTCCTTCAACTAGAACTATTCCTTTGTCTAATCATCCTTTTGTAGTGGATATCTATTCACCCCTTTCTTTCTTACCTAGATGAGGCTGCTAAGATGATTGAAATTGTTGGTCTTAATGTCGGTGATATTTCTTTAGGATGACAAACTCACAGTCAGAAGAAGCATGTCAGTGTTGTCATGATGACTCGTATTCTTGAAACTTGTGATCATGTTACCTACTCAAATGCACAAGGACAACATGAATGGGAGCAGGATATGTAGACTAAGGTGAATTCTCTTTTGAAAAATCACACTTGGGATTTAGTTTCTCGACCTCAAGGGAAGAACGTTGTGAAGTGTCAATGGATCTACAAGACCAAATTTACCTCTTAGGGTGTTGTTGAGCGTCATAAATCTTGCTTGTTCATGAAATGATTCTATCAACAAGAAGGCATTGACCACACTGAGAACTTTTCCCCCATTGCAAAGATGAATTATGTTCGACGGATTTTTTCTCTTACTGGTTGTTTTAGATGGAAGATCCACTAGATGGATGTGAAAAGTGTCTTTGTTCATAGCAATCTATTTAAAAAAAAGTTCATGGAACAACCTCCTAGTTTTGTGACAGATTCTAACCTTGTTTATCGACTTTAAAATTATATTTATGGTTTAAAGCAATCTCCCAAAGTTTGGTATGCTAATTTCTATTTTTTATTTCTTCACCTTGGTTTCAAATGTTATGAATCTTATCACAGTTTATATGTAATCCATACTCATGGACACACCCTTACTATTGGTGTATATGTTGATGACCTTGTCTTAATCGGAAATAACATTGATCTCATTCTTAGATTGAAGAAACAACTTATTGGCTCCTTTGATATGACCTATCTTGGTATTATGCACTATTTTTGGGGTCTTCAAGTCTTTCATATTTTTTATGGTTTATTCATTTCTCAATCTAAATATGTAATGGGTATCTTGACGCATTTTCAGATAGTATATTGTAATATATGTGTTACTCTCTTTCAGTCTAGAGTTAATCTAAGTAAAACCTGACAATCTCCCAAACTTAATGATACTCTCTATCGACAATTGGTTGGCAATCTTATTTATCTCACTCATGGTTGACCTGAAATTTCATTTTTTGTTATTGTGGTTTCTCAGTTTATGCAAGATCCCACAAAAAGCCACTAGAAAGTTGTCAAAAGGATTGTTCATTATCTTAAGGGTGCCTCTCACCTTGGTATCAAATATTGTCGAAGTTCAGATTAATTAATCACCTTCACCGAATCTGATTGGGCAGGCAACAATGATGATAGTAAGCTCACCTCTAGTTATTTGTTTCACTTCAACACTGGACCATTGGGTTGGTCATGTAATAAATAGAAGTCAATCTCTTTGTCGACTACAAAAGATAATTATCTTGGTGTTGTTAATGCAAGAACAAAGGCAATATGGATTTTCCAACTCTTAAATGAACTTGGGTTTCCTGTACAAACCTTGAATACACTCTATTGTGATAATTAGAGTGTGATTCAAGTTACTGAAAACCTTGTTGCTCATAGTAAATTAAATCATGTCGAGCTCCATGCTCACTATTTGAGATAGTTATTTCAAGAGAAATTTGTCACTCTTGTCTATTATAGTATAGATGATCAGATTGGTGATATCATTACTAAACCCTTGTGTGAAGCCAAGTTTATCAATATTTTTATTATTCTTGGGCTTCAAGAAGATGCAATTATGGGGGGTTGTCCTACTAACTTAATTTCACCTCCTGAATCTTTAGAGTCTTGTGTTGATGGGGGATGGTTGAACCTCGGGTTATGATGGTTGATCACACTTCTCTTATAATCAATCAGTTGGGTGGTCAAGCAATAGCTAGAAACAGTCGGTCGAGTGATCGACTAGAGGTATACATCAGTTAATCGATTGGTCGACTATTGTGGTGGTTAGACAGTTGACTAGAAGATGAAGAAATTTGATCGATGGATCAACCAGCTAGGAAATTGACTACAAGTTGGATGCATGGATGGTCATGTCAAGCTAATTTGATGAGATGACTAAATAGTGTGGATTTGATGAAGTCGACTCTAACCACTAACGGTTGTATCTAGACAAGATCTTCCTGATTTCAAGGAAGCTGGTTAGATATTGAGGATATAAATAAAGGAAATGATGGGTCATTAACATATACTTGAAAATGTTCAATGTGCATCATGATGTTCTGATTACTATGCAATGTGCTTAAGTGTTGTAATTGTGTCTTTAGACACTACTAATCTATGTGAAGTTATTCATCTTTGATTATTCTACATATTTTGTTATTTATTTCACACACAGCTACACTCAATCCCCAACATCATTATATGTTCTTAAACTCTGTAGTTGATGTCCAAAATGTTTTTCTACAAGGGCCTTGTAAGAGGAAAACATGTCAAAAAACTCACTCTTAAGTTTTAATAAATAAACCCAAGTGCATCTAGAGAAGTAATAAATGAAAGTTAAGAAGTACTTGAACCCAGAGAAGGAAGGAGAAGGAAGAAAACCACATAAATCACTATCATCAAGACGAGGTGTGCCAAGAGACACATTTGTCAAATTTTCCCAATGATGTTTGTTGAGAACACAATCGACACAAACAAAATCTCTGCAAGAAATGAGAGGAACACCAGTCACCATATTTTGATTACATAGTTGCTACAATGAGAAATAGTTTAGATGATCAAACCACTCAGGCCAAAGTTTGTTCAAGTCATCACTATGAGTAATACAAACTGATGGAAAAGATGATAATCCAAAATTGTCAAATGTGTACGACCTTGTAATATCATCAACAATTCCAATGGCTAGGACATACTTGGGATCTTTTAAATCTTTGATTACAACTTGGTGAGGTGAAAAATCTATTATTTTACCTTCACCTAAATGAGTGATATGATATACTAATAGAACGTTGCAAGAAATACTTTGAGTACATAATACATCATTGAAATGACCATTATATATTTGAATTGTTCCAAACCCTACAAAACTAACAAATCTAGCATCACCAAAAAATATTTGTTTGGTGTTACATTCATTAAGAGTGAAAAAATGACTTTATACCTAGCCATGTGATAAGATGATCCATGATCAATAATACATGCATAAGAAGAAGAAGAAGCAGTTGCATTGAAGGAGAAAACAGAAGCATAAAGTGCATGTCCATGAGAAGAAGAGTTAAAAGAAGAAGAATCAAGATTGATGTTGTGATTCTCCATTGTTGCTTCTAAGATTCATATTTTTAAGACATTTAGACTTCAAATGACTATTTTTCCCATAAAATTGCAATGCCCAATAGTCTTCTTACTTTTTTATTTTATCCTTTTGCCACCATTGCAAGTAGAATCTGGTTGAGAGGGTCGGGGTTTTTTTTGCTTGTTGTTGCGGGGATGTTACTTCTTTGGATGATTGGTTTTATCTTTCTACTAGGCCAGTAAGGCTTTGTTAGATGTACCTACAGTGTTGATCACTCCATTATCCAAGATCTTATGTTGTTCTCTAATCATATAATCACTAAACATCTCAAGAGTGGGATCTTGATAAGAGTCCCCTAGAGCTTCTCTAGTGGCATAAAAGGTAGATACAAAAATAGAATATGCACTACCAAGATTAGAAAGAATAACATATATGAATTGATCATCCTTCATATCTATTTTATAATATTTAAGTAAAATTCTAAGTGTTTTTAAATTAGATAAATAATCTTCAATGCAAGGAAAATCATTGGGATTTAAAGTCACTAACTAATTTTCAATATGGTGTGCTTCAATCACATTTTGTTTACTAAATGAAACTTCTATCTTATCCCAGACTTCATCTAGTTCATCAATTCCTTGAAGGTGGAACCATAAATCAAGAGATATGGACATTCTGATTAATCCACATGCTTCGTCATTTTTATTATCTCATTTGGATTTATTTTTAGCATCAGTGGGGGCTTGTTATTTTCCCAAGGTAATCAAGTACAATCCTTTACTTCTCAATGCATCCTCCATAAGGGATTTCCATTACAGTTAGTTGGTGTTGGTAAGAAAAATATCACTTGGAGCAGCCATATTAAATATATTTAGGTAATATGGATTCAAAATATGAAACTGACATCCTAGATGAAAATGTATTGAAAACATAAGCATCTTTTCAAAAATGGCACTAAAAATGGGCTTCGGATGTGAAATTTATGCCATTTTTAAACAAAGGAATAAATGGTAACCAAAGTGCCATGTGGAAGGTAGAATTTGGCCCACATGGTGATGGATGCACAATGAGGTGACTAAGTAAAAAAAAACTCTTCCTTTGCTAACTATGCCTATAAATTCACTTTTACAAATAAATTGCCATACCCCCGAAGGAGGGGAAACAGAACGTTGAATTTTTCTAGTGATTACGATGCTCAACGATATGAGGTGTTTCTTTTAGATTATAGATGAATAATCGATAGAGGATCCATTCAAAAACTCCATTTGTTCCTTACTCATTCATAAGCAGGTGGTAGTCATGTATAGTTCCCCCAACAATAATATTCCAACAATTTAATCATAAATGGACATATGGTGGGAGGAATATTGGAGTAAGAGGGAATTGAGGGTGATTGTTATGTATTGGGACAATTTTGTGGGTAATTGGTGCAACTCAATCTTAGTGTGGAAAAAATTGGGTTAGATGGGATCAATAGGCTAGAGTGTACAAAAATCAAAGAAGGTGTCGCTCGTTCGCACATGTGCTATAATTGATGGTCATTTAAGTTTCCCCATATTGAATGACAAAGTAACCTCTCTAAACAATATTTTAACACATTCATATTACTTGTAAACATTTAATGACAATTCCTTTTTTTCCAAGGAAAAAAAAAAGTAATTTTATTTATAAAAAAACAAAATTACATCAATATATGTCGAAGGCGTTCTTGTGCCTGAGAAGCGTTGTGATTTATGAACATAGATGTTCAAAATTATTGATTAGTAGTAAAGTGCCTATATAAAAGCCTATCAAAACATTCAATAACATTTAATGACAATTCTATAATACCTCGAGTCTGAATTGACCTTAAATTCCCTTCCAGCTAAAAGTCATCTAATACCCGTGCAATTTTTAGATGTTTCTCCTCCAATTAAATATAATTTAATACCCTTAACTCTTTCGTGGAAGATAGAATCCAAGCAACTTCGACTAATTCAAATGCCACAAAGAAACAAACCTACATCATTTTAAAGAAATCATCTTCTAGTATGTGAAATCTTGATAACATGGTTTGTAGGGAAAATATGAAACTTACTCTACATCCATGTATCCATGAGCAAGTTATCAAAAACAATTGTCATTTAAGAAATGTACATTTTAGATTAATATTTAGGTTCCTTTTGTTAAGACATATTATCATGGTTCAATCTCATTCTATTTTAACAAAGTTGGGTTTTTGAAATATACATGTACCAAAAAGCTATCTCCATTTAGTTTAGATTATTGAAGAGCCTCAACACATTTGATATCAATTGATCGAAAAATATTTGCAAATTTTGGAGTTATGTTTAATATTAACCACATTTAACATGTGATGTTTAATGTGGTAAATCTTAAGAAAACACATCAAAGAAAAAAATCAAAACATGGGAAAAGCCTCAAAGGGTTTGGGTTAATCATTGATATAATCATTGGTGCATAATAAACATTTAATATTGTAAACTAAATTTTTCATTGATGTTATTGGAGAAACTCAATGAGTCATGTGTCATCTAGTTAGTTTCTCAAAGTTAGAATGTGAATGGAGATGGCTAAACAAACCAAGAAAGAAGATATTGCATGTTAGGGAATATTATATTTAATCCAGTGGACTTGGGACCCATAGACATTCATATCGATCATTTATTTATAAGAATACAAAAATTGCCAAGTCCACATCTCATTACAATGAGTATGACGACATTCTTATTGTACGTATAAACTTTAAATGGTAATTTTGTGAGTAGCAATACATGTATGATATGTTTGATTAATGGTCAAGAATTGAACCTTGTTTATGCTTAACATTACATATTATATTAATTTTTTATAATCTCTCATGAATGGAGTTCCATCCACACTACAACAAGTCGGTGGATGAATGCAAGGAAGTTTTTGCATGGAGACGAAATCATAGGTAGAGATAGGGCGGAAGGTGAATAAGTATGGAGGATTTCTGAATACTAATGGTAAATGTCGATTGGTCTCAAGTGACAAAAAATGAGGGTGATATGTCCCTTAAAAGACACATCCAACATAACTAATTGAGCACCAAATCCATAAATTGACACGAAAATTTGAAGTATATAGGACAAAGAGCCATAAACAATGAAAAAATTAAGATCCCTTCTTAAAATAAAAGAGTTGGTCAACAATTTATTACTCTAGACTAAATTATCAATTTATGAACAATAGAAATTGAAATCATAGAGTTTCCTTAAGGCATCGATTCATGAATCTTGAGTTCAAGTCTGAATTACCATTTCTCTTTAATAATGTTGTTTTAAATATATAACGATGAGTATGACCCAAAAACTTGTGGGATCGATCACAGTGTCTACGTCTTAATTAGGAAACAAAAGTGATATGAGATAGAATGACCAATTCACTAGTTTTGGAGAGCTAAGATGACCAATTTAGAAATAGTTGGAGAATTGATTCTTGATTAGCAATTGTTGTGACATGGGAAGTTAGCATTTATTCAAAAAATTTGTAGGTCTTATTAGACTGTGTTATCACTTGATCTAATGTAACAAGCCAACATAAATTTATCATTACACATGGCATGGATTGATCCAAAATATGCCAAGTGTCACAATCACCCTATACATGTCAAGCTACTCTAACCATTGGATGGAGCACAACATCACACCATACGACAAAATTTTTGGATCAATCTGCAGATTTAAAGCATGAGAAATCTCTACATAGACAATAATATCTAATAGCTCTCATAGACACTATAAGAATTATCTTAAATTATTGCATCAATCTATAGATTCTAGGCCATTGTTAATTTAAGGTCTCGGGTCTTTCTTTCGTGTAGTCTCAAGTAGTATCATTGAAAGATGTTGTGAGGTTGTTTCTAAGTGAATGAAAATAGTCAACAAAGTTAAGCAAGTAATAGATTCATGTGCTCTTCTTATAGATTATTGCTAAGAATATTTCAAACGATCAAACATGGTTATTTTAATCCATTTTGCATCTCATTTATGTTTCCAAATTAAGGTGATTATACAACATTGCAAACATCCTCTTGTCATTGAATCACACGTAAAAGGAAAATGATTTATTCACACAAGTCATACATGTGCTCTAAGAAAAATATTATCAAGTAGTGACACTTCTCTAATTTTCAATATTATGAATAATTGGAAGCATACTTTCAAGTGTCTGGGAGTCAATGACAACCCAAAATCAAGTTGTAAGGGGTAAAAAACAACCCAAAATAAATTGTTGGTGTTTGTTGACTTAGTCCATTTGAATATGCGATCATAACAAGTGCAAAATATGATTAAGGAAACATTTATTATCATTTCTAAACTCATTTCAAGGAAACTTTCGCTAGATAGATACATTTTCACTTAAGTCTATTAAATTCATCTTAGATCTATTAAACCCTTAAAAGGATGATACTAAAATAGATTCATCTCAATTTGAGTCTATTAATTTCATATTAATTTACACCTATTAAAACCGTTAAAGGAATGTCATTTAGATGAATCTGAAATTAAGATAGGATTATGTTTTTTTTAATAAATATACACAAAGTAACCAACATTTCCCACCACCTCAATGTGCAATAAATAGATAGTTTTGTTCTTGCATATTTCTTTTTGTATGATGGTTTATCCTTCTTTGATCATTACATATTCAAGAGAAATAGATTATTTGATTAGAAATATAGCATACCAGTTTTAGTCCCTATTTTAGCAATGTGTAATTAAATATGATGTATGACTATGGGGTCGAATATGTAATTTGTAAACAATGTATGTTGTAGTAATAAAATAAATGTGATGTCGATTGTGGGTGGACACAAACAGAGTAATTGGGGGCTAATCTTCCACAAGAGAGGGGAATTTCTAAGAGAGGGCTCCAAGGGGGGAATTATTCATGGGTATTAATTCCATCCTAATTTCATAAAATTATTATTTTAAGTGAACCTTCCAATTTCCTTTTGAGTGTATGAGATCCCAATCATTAAACACATGTAAGGGAATTGGTGGGAAAATTCGCATTCCATAGTTATGAGAGTATGGGGGCTCAGTACAATCAATCTTGGGGAATGTGAGTTAACTTCCATGAGTAAAAGAGAAATTTGAATGGCCATTGTGGGCAGTTTTTACATGTAGTTTTTTTAGCAACAACAGAGTAGAGAGAATTGGATCTTGAAGGAAGCCAAAGTAGGTGTTGTGGGAAGGTTTTTGGATCTCTTGTTACATTAAGAAGTGGGTTTTTAGGCCTACAGAAAGATAATTTATGTAAGGGTTTTCCCTAGGGAAGTGAGTTGTTGTTGTTAGTTTTCTTCAAGCAGCTAGCATCCCTAGAGTCCCTAGCAATAGAGATTCCTATCCAAATTGTGTTGGATCCCTAGAGCGAAGTGTTAATATTATGGTAGTTGCGGGAGGT
>JASDQU010103048.1:4616-18837 GCA_032191745.1 Picea mariana
ACGTCAAAGCAGTAAAACATCATGTCATCTATCATAACACATCATAATCAAGGATAAATGTTTTAACATCATAAAAGTCCAGATCACTTGTGAGCAAGTGTCCTCAAAGAATAAGTTTTCTCAGTGTGCCAGAGCGGGATATTACAGGAACATTTCCCCCAGGGATACCTTCAAAAATAGACTTCAAACATATCATTGAGTTTGGTTCACCTAATATCGATGAGTGCATGGATGAAATTCATGGAGAGGAATATTCCTTGGAGATTGATCTTCGATCGGGATATCGCCAGAGAAAGGACAAAGAGTAGGATACCTACATGATTTCTCTTAGATTCTACCTTTATTTCTTGTTCATACCATTGGGGTTGACCAATGCACCTAACAATTTCTAGTATTGCAGGAATTGGCAGTGGAATCTAATTCCATTTTATGATGCCAACAGTATATTCAGAAGGACGTGGATGACTCACATGAGTAAGTTGGGTGTGAGAGGTAGGATTATATTCATGTCATATTTATTTTGTTTGTACTATGCGGTCAAAGCACAGGAGGAGATCCAAATTGTATTGGGTCTATTCACATATATTCCAACTGATAGAGTAGTGGATGGAATTATCCATTATAGAGCCGGAAGAATTGTAGCACATGATATTCCACTTAGAGAGATCTTATTTGGCCCATGTATGATCCACCTTAGATAGGGTATCTTGGGTACTTATATGACTATGAGACACCACATGTGACAGGGATAATTTTCGGTGAGGAAATTTAGACTCCACCTATTACTCGAGTACATGTACGACAACAAATTTCCTGGTACATTTTTGTAGCAGACGAATAGATCAACATGCATAGAGTTGATTCCTCATACTATGATTCCGCGAGGTGATGACATACTAATGACTTGGCTTATTTTTACTCCAATGGTTACCAATATGGTGCCACAACAATTAAAAGTTATTAGGAGCGATAGACTTTATATTTGGTGGTGGGATGTGGGAATTCATCTAAGTGATGGATTGATACACATGATGATCTATAGAGCCATGACAGTGATTGGTCTACTTTATTTTTTGGACATTAGTAGAAGGGAGGTTGAGACTTATTCTATAGGGTAGGACAAACTTGAGGCTAGTTGTGGACTTGCAAACTTAGACTTCATTGAGACACTTTCACATGAGAGGATTCAAGATGGTGGCTTGAGTCCCTTCATGGATATCATATTGGGATTCTAGGAGAGGAGGATGCATACTGGGCACCACGGTCCGATGGTGATGACCAGAGTGGTTCAATTTCAACATGGTGGTATCTTTCCAAGATTATTTTGGGACACTTGGATCATGTTTCTTTAAAACTCAACCACTATTCGAGAGGAGATAACCAACTTTGAATTTTTAGAGTTTAATTTTGGGAGGCTTAGGGGTGGTTGCTTGTAGGATATCTCTTATGAGGATTTGACTGATTTTATACAACTTATGATAGCTTGGATTATCAGGGACAGGAAGATGGGTCCTTATATCAACACCTTGTAGAGATATAGGCAGACCTATGAAACATTTTAATGGAGAGGCTTCAGAAATGGTGCAGGGGAGTATAAAAATTTTCAATAGAACAGGTCGGGCATACCCATTCCACAATATGTATACAGGCATTGACTATTTCTAGGAGAGAGTGGAAAAGAACTTGGATATATTGCACCATATATTTACCGAGGATACAATGGATTGATATTATGTCTCCAATGATTGAAAAGTTCACACAATATCTAGTGGTATATTCTAAGTAAGGGGAAACAAATATGACAAATTTATCTAGGGAGATGTTATCTAGATTCCATGAGAAGCCCATAGTCATTTCTAGTAGACTCCCTTTTCCAACATCCAGGATCGGGTATGACAGGGATTTTAAAATTCGTGACTTCATATGGATGCTTGTGCCATATATTATTCTTGATATTAGGCTCAACCCTTACAGGTGTGTTAGCATGGAACTACAGGAGATGAAGATGCAAAGTAGGCACGATGGTCAGAAAAATATGATTGAGTTATTGTAGCACTGAGTGGCCTTAATTGTAGGATAAATTCAGGAAACCTCTCATGTTAATGCATTACCAGACCAGGCCTTGAGTAGAAAATGCTTCACATCTTATAGCATGGTTTGGGATCTTGGTATCGATTTCAGTTTTAGTCTAGATCAGTCGATGGAGCATCAGGTCATGATGGCATTGCTTGAGGATAAGAAATTTTTGGGAAGGGAGCGTTTGTCATGTTCCCATTTTTGGGTTTCTTTGTTTTGTAGTAGAAAATACTTTTTTGGATTGTCATTGGATAAAAATGAGTAAAAAGGGGGTCATTTAATGTCACTTAGTTAGGAGATGTTATGATTTTAAAGTGACATTATGGAAATAAAGTAATTTTAGATTAATAAGTTACTTAACCAATTTTAATGTGACTTTTAATATTAAAGTGAAAACCATAGGGAAAATAAGGGTTATATTTGATTTAGTCAAAAAGGGGAAAATTATGTAAGTTACATTTGATTTGGTCACAAAGGGGAAAATTATAGAATGAATGGAGAAAAGATAAAAGGAGTGGTAGAGCCTCACTTTGTATTATGATTTGGTTGTTTTGTTGTATGTTGCTCTTGGAGCCATTTTTTCGATAGGGATTAGCAAAATCCCTCCATTATTGGTCGTGTTTCGGTGGTGCAATATCCACCATAGCTATATAAGGAGGAGGATCCATCTAGGATATTCATTGGATCTTCATCTTGTTTTTTTTTTAGTTTTGGGCTGTACTGATCTACTTGGAGAGGTTTTGGCACTTGGAGGGTTGGATCTCATATGTTGAGGGGAACATGACATGATTCTGGGATTTTGGATTGTATTGTGTGTTTTCCATTGATGTATTGTAGTTTCCATAAAAAACTTGGATCATTGTCTTCAAATAATCTTTCATAAAAAAACAACACATATTGTCTCTTTTATTTATGGTGTACTTTTATTATAAGCAATATGTTTGAAAAAATGTCTATTAATAGAATGGATGAAAATTGTTTGTGAAAATTTATCAACTAGAATAGAACATCAAGAAAATTTATTTCATAGAAGGACATAATATCCCACCACATTCTATTGGGGATATTACAAAAGTTTAATGATCTGTGAAAAAACTTGAAATGTCCTCCCAACATGTACTTCATGAACTTCATCAGATTATATACCATGGCTAATCCTTCCCTTTATGTATTGGTATAGTTTCACTCGACCTAAGATAAATTTATACTGGAAAATTAAATAGGATGATCTAGACTATGTTCATTAGGTTGCACAAGAAAAACACCTAGAGCATTACTTGAATCATCAATGTGAACATGGGATTAAATTTTCCAGTTAGGCTATGTCAAAATAGGATCACTACTTAACTTTTCTTTAAAATGTTAAAATGTAGCTGACATTTAGGTGACCAATGAAAACCTTCATCCTTCTATAGCAATGTTTCCAGCGAGGAAGTTATACTTGCATAATTTTTGATGAACCTACGATAATATCTAGTATGACCCAAAGTGGATCATAACTGCATGGAAATTGTAAGGGGGTCCATGTTAAAAATAATGTCTACCTTCACAGGATCAACCAAAACTCCTTCATTGCAAACAATATGTCCCAATAAATTTCCAAAAGGAATATAGAAAACAAATTTCTTTAGATTAAATGATATTTTTAACTGTCTGGAGTGGTAAAAAATTAATCGAAGTATTATTATGTGTTCCTTCAATAGGATGTATATAGTCTAATCGTTCATGTAAACATAGAGAAACTTATGGATAAATTCTCGGAAGGAAGCAATAAAAATGATGGAAAATATCGTAGGAGCATTCTTAAGCCCAAAGGGCATGACATTGTAAGCAAAAGAGCACCATTCAATATTAAAAGTGGTCTTATTTTTATCTTCTTCCACAATTATTACTTGATTATATCCTGAAAATCCATCACTTAAGGAATATGCTTCATATCCAACAACCTATCAAGTAGTTCATCACTGAATGGAGTAGAAAAAGGATCATTTACATAGGCTATGTTTAAACTTCTATACTCCACGCAAACTCCGATGTTTCCAATGCCTTTATTCTTATGTATAACAATTGTAATGATCCACTCAACTTCATCCATAGGGAATATCAATCCAGATGCAAGAATTTTTTCATTCCCTTTCACTTTTTCTTTGACCCTGGGACTTAAGAGATATGTCCTGTGTTGGACATGTTTAGCATCAAGATTTAATTCTATTTTCATTTCTCGTAGATCTCCTTTAATTCCCTTAAGTTATAAAAATATTTTTGGGAAGATGTCCTGATACTCTCATAATAGGGCCTAGATCTCTGTCATGGTCTATTTATCGCAATAGTCTCCTATAGAAACCAACTTAGGATGTTCTTCACTCCGAATATTCTCGTCTTCAACTTTAAAGGATAAGTATATGAACTACTGGAATTACCTGATGGATTATATCTAACTTAGCTTATTCCTGCAGATTCCATAAAGGTCAAATGTCTAAGCCCCTACAAGTCTTCGAGATCTTCAGGATCTTTGTCAACCTTTCTACAAGCCATAGTATCCTTGTAGATGATGGATAAAAGCTAAATTGGATAAGGTATTTATGCTCAGTATAGAAAGTTGGGGGATTCTTCATCTTGAACTCATTCATAAAAAAACAATTTTCTTAATTTTTTTCAATACAACTATTATCTTTGAATAATTAACATAAAAGGAAAAATCATGACAAAAATGATCTTGCAGTACCTTCCAGCATGGAGTATGTCTCCTAGTCTCCTCATGCACATTCCATGCTTTCAGAATTGTCCCCAGAGAATAGAAAAAATGATGGACCTAGAAATGAGATGGTAGTTGTGCTGCTTCCCATGCCTTAAGGAAATACTTAAAATGCTCAATTAGATCATAGAAACCATCATAAGTCTCTAGAGTTAATATATGACTCTTCATATTCCAATCTTCACTATACTGGCTAACTTGTGGTTGAGGAAGGAAAAAAAGTATAATGGCACAATTGAAATCATTCCAAAAATAAAAAAATTCTTTATGATTGGACCACCATCTAGTAAGAGAATATATGAAAGCTATATCAAGTGATGAAATTATCTCTTTTTCCACAATATTATCCTCCATATCAATGAGAAAACATTGCATATCTATAGTGTCATCATATGTTGGGTAGTCACATATTTCATCCCCAATCCACCTTACTGAGTGGACAATTGTGCAGTGTCTAGAAAAATTCTCATATCATCCCTACTGCCAATTATTAAAAGCTTCTTCATAATCTTCATCCACATACTGCACATTGTGCCAACTCATTGATCCATTTGCAGTGGGGTTAATATAATGATCTCATTTTTCCTGCATCCATATGAGAAAACTTAACAGGGATATATAGCTCCATAGTATCATCCGTAAGATCAATATATATTGGACCTTGATATGGATCTGATGGTTCAATGAGTTTCACTCTATCAAACTCAAAATTCATAGTTTCCTTTTTAAGATCAATGAATGGAACGTTGTCCCCCGAACCCCCACTGGGGGCCCACTTTCCCCTGGACTCCACAGAGGGAGTAAGCCCCCTATGCACTACCCCGCATGGAGGAGTGTACATTCTTCCAGGGTGTAAAGTATTCATGGGGTATAAACACAGCTAAAAATAAAGACCTCTGAATCAGAAAGATAATCAGGCTCCACAACCAACAATATCCCACTTGGAGACTGATCTCAAAAGCTCCACTGTTGTTTTATTTGTTGGACTATGATCCTTATTGGACTTGGAAAATTTCTCATATTCATATTCATTCTTGAAGACCAACTGAAACTAAGCAAGAACTCAGTTTGTCCCTAGTTACTCCCTTAGTTAACATTTCTACAACATTCTGGATAGTGTGTATCTTTTCCAACTTCAAATGTCCATCTTGCAAGATAGATCATATGAAATTGTACCTAAGTTGTATATTCTTAGTCTTTGAATGGAAGGATGAGTTAGTTTCAATATGAATGGAACTCTCACTGTCATAGTACAACCTGGTATTCTCCTTCTTCTTTCCCAATTCCTCCATAAACCTCTATAACTAAATCATTTATTTACTAGCCTCTATAGCAACAACATACTCTACCTCTTTTGTTGAAAGTGAAATAACCTTTTTCATTTTCGAAACCCAACTTACTGTTGTTCCACCTATAGTAAAAATATACCCTGTGGTTCTCCTCCTGTTATCGTTATCACCTACCATATCTGAATCAACATATCCCTGTAGAACAATGTTTGAACATCCAAAACATAATGCATGATTAGTAGTACCTTTAAAATACCCAAGAATCCACTTTACTGCCTCCCAATGTTCTTTACATGTATTTTTCATATACTCGCTCACAACTCCCACTGCATGTTCAATATTTGGTCTTGTGCAAACCATCGCATACATCAAGCTGCCAACTGCTGATAAATAAGGGAGCCTTGAATTTTATTCTATATCCTCTTGTGTCTTGGGACACACTTCATTAGTTAATTTGAAATGGATGGCTAAAGGTGTACTAACTGATTTTGCATTTTTTTATTCTAAACCTCTCCAACACCTTCTCTGTGTACTCAGCCTGAGACAATGTCAATTTTTGATTTTTCCTGTCTGTTGTTATTCTCATACCAAGGATTTTCTTTGCAGCACCCAAATACTTAATTGAAAATGAATTAGATAATTTCTTCTTGAGCACATTTATATTCTTCGTTTTAGACCCTACAACAAGCATGTCATCTACATACAGTAGAAAGATAATATAACTTCAATTTTCTATCCTTTTAAAATAAACACAGTGATCAAAATGACATCTACTATAACCTCATTCTGTCATAAGACTATCAAACTACAAATACCACTACCTTGGAGCTTTATTTAGGCCATACAATCTCTTCTTCAACTTTCATACAAAATTCTCTTTTTCTTTGACCTCATACCCATGTGTTTGTTGCATATAAATCACTTCCTCCAAATCCCCATGGAGAAAAGTTGTTTTTACATATAAATGTTCAAGATGAAAATCTTCTACTACCACAAGACTTAAAATAGTCCTAATCGAAGTCATTTTAACAATAGGAGAAAATATTTCATCAAAATCTATACCTTTATTTTGTGCAAACCCCTTTACAACAAATCTAGCCTTGTACCTATTTTTTCCTCCATCTTATTTCTTCAACATGTAAACCCATTTATTTTGTAATGCTCTTTTTTCTGCAGGAAACTGAACCAAATCCAAAGTCTGTTTATTTACCATGGAATCTGTTTCCTATTTTATTCCTTGATCCCACTTCATTTTAGTGTCTACCTGCATTACCTCTTCATAACATTCTGGTTCGCATGAATCAGTCATCGATAAATAATACAATGGAGGAGAGTATCATTTAGGGGGTCTAATTAACCTGGTAGATATTATAACAACACTTGCAGGAGTTTGAGGTACCTTTTCATCCTGTTGTTGTACATTTTGATTTTCTGGTACCTTTGGAATATTTTTTCCAGTGATCTCATCAAGCATTATGTATTCTGATTTTTCTTTTTCCTGTTTCTTTCCCTATAACTAATCTTTGTACATGACCTTCTCATTGAATATGAAATCTCTACTCCTAGTGATTTTTTTCTTTTCATAATACCATAAGAGATAACCAAAATCATTAACACTGTATCCAATAAAGGTACACTTCTTTGATTTTTCCTCAATCTTTGTTCTATTTTCTTTATCAATATGGACAAATTATTCACAACCGAAAGTCTTCCAAAAATAATAGTTTACCTTTTTACATGTCCATGCGTCCTCTAGAATTCTACCATCCAAATATCTTGTAGATCCTTTGTTTATTAAGTAAACAACAATATATACAACATATGCCTGGAACTATAAGGGAAAACAACCATGCAATCTCATACTCCTTGCATGCTCCATGATTGTCCTATTCATCCTTTCTGAGACACCATTTTCTTGTGGTGTTCCTGGAACTATCTTCTCTCTACGAATCCCATGGTATGAACATTAATCATCAAACTCCTTGCTGCAATATTCACCTCCATTGTCTAATATAAGACACTTCAGCCTTTTTCCTGTCTCATTCTCAACCAAATCTTTCCATTTCTTAAAGTATAAAAGAAATCATATTTTTTTCAAATGCATTAAACCCAATTTTTTCTAGTTCCATCATCAATAAAAGTAACATAATAACGAGAGCCACCAAGAGATGATAATTGAGTTTGTCCCTATACATCTGTATGTAAAAGATCTAATCTTTCACTCTTCTTTTCTTTTTCGATTCTGAGAAATATGACTCTCTTTTGTTTTCCATAAACACAATGCTCACAGAAATCTAAATCAATCTGTTTAAGATCTGGCAATAAATTTATTTTGTGAAGTATTTGCATCCCCTTCTCACTCATGTGTCCAATCCTATGATGCCACAGTGTTGTATCCACTCATGTAGAAGATAAAAAGATAGAGGATTCATTATTACTAGTACATAAATACAATGTACCTACCTTCTCTCCTTTTTCTATCACCAATGATCCTTTGGTGACCTTCCACACCTTATCTGTAAATATGGATATACAACCTTCACTTTCCAAATGCCCTATTGAAATCAGATTTTTCCTTAGATATGGAACATGTTTTACCTCTTTCAACAACTATTGGTTTCCATTGATTTTCTTTATTTTTGCCTTTCCCATTCCAACAATTTTGCATGGTGCATCATCACCCAAATGAACCTGTCCAAAATCACCTTGAACATAATCTAGAAAAAATTTCCAATAGGGTGTGGCATAAAATGAATCCCCTGAATCTACTACCCAAGACTAATAAATATTATCTATAAAACTAATCAAAGCATTTTGTAACACATCACATGTTACATTTGTTTTCTGATTTTTCTCCTGATGTCCATCTCTTTGTTTCTTTGGAACTCTGCAGTGTTTTTTCAAATGTCCTTTCTTCTCGCAATTCCAACACTCTATATATCCCAGTCTATATTTGGATCTCTCCATCCTAAACTCTTGCAATTCCCTGAGCCCTTTCGTCTATCCTTTTGTCTTCCCCTATTCTCCATGTTCAATGCATTACCTAATGTTTCACCTATGCTTTTCCACCGCATTTCCTCACTAAGAATAACACCAACAACATCATTAAATTTTAAAGTATTTGAACTAGATACATAGCTACTTATATCCATGACCAATCCGTTCTAGATTTTTGGAAATGAGCACAAAATTAGAAGAGTCCTAGCCTCATCATCAAAGTCACTTTCAAAGAACTTAGTTGATTAGTAACCATATTAAATTCATTTAAATGATCTTCAACAAACCCACCTTATGACATCTTCATATTAAATAAAATCTTCATTATAAATACCTTATTGGACATAGAGGGTTTTTCATACAGTTTATCCAATGCATCCATCAACTCCTTCATTGTATTCTCTTTCGAAATATTGAAATCCACTGACGCTTCCAGGCTCAACCGTATCATTCCTAGTGCCTTTTTGTCAAGAACCACCCATTCTTCATCCTTCATGGCCATCAAATTCTTTTCTATTCCACCCAATGGTGGGAACAAATCCTTCTGATATAAATGATCTTCCATCTGCATCTTCCATAACTGTTAGTTTTGGCTGTTAAATTTCTCGAACCTAAACTTTCCATCTTCTGCCACTGCTCCCACTCGAACTAGGAACCCTCTATTCCTGCAAGTTACCTTTCTCTCTAATACCAATTGTTAGAAAAATAGGATCACTAAGAAATAGAATAACAAAAATGCGGAAATAAAATACAGAAGGTACACAATACAATAGAGACATAGATATTCATGGTTCACCCAGTGTGGGATACATCCACCAGATAAAGTGTTAGGTCCTTCCTTTATTATTACCCAGCAAATAAAGGGATACAACCTACAACACACCCATTGTAACTTCCTCTTCTTTCTCTTGCAATATCCTCTCTTAGAGTACAATATTCACAATGATACATAGCGGCAATAAAATTCCCTCAAGAAATGAGGGTGGCTTTCTCGGGAAAAAAACCCTAACATAACTTCTACCATCCAATCTGTGACCTTACAATGAACGATACATATTTTCAATGAAATTACAATATACATTTACATGGAAATGTTTCCTTCGGGGGCTTCGCCCTTGAACCCCCATCAAGGAATGATTTCCCCCGAACCCCCATCGAGGGCCTTCTTTCCCTCGGCCCCCTAGCCAGGGGGATGGACCCCCCAGACCCTGCAGAGGGGGTAACCCCCCTCTACACTCCCCCTCATGGAGGAGTGTACATTCTTCCGGGGTATAAAGTCTTCATGGGGTATAAACAAGGTTGAAAAAAAATACCTGTAAATCAAAAAGATAATCAGGCTCCACAACCAACACCATCTGCAACTTCTTTTTGTCTCTCCTCCATTTGAAATTTCCAAGTAAGATATTCAATATACTTATGAGTACCATATTCCCTTGTCAAAACCTTCACAATATTCTCTTCCTTGAACAATAATCGATCCTCCAAACCCTGTCGAGGTGTAACCACATCCTCCTCCACATCGACATCATAAATGAGATATAATGTTGAATCCTCATCATCCATAGGTGGAATCCTTCTTGAACTACCTTCAGCATAAGTATCATGCATAATGAAAGATATTGGATCCCCAACATTTTATAATTGGAACATATGGTCATCATCAGGTGTTGCTTCCTTACATTTCGTTGATTCATCAGAGGTATACCCATCCAACACACCAGTGTCATTGGTCTCATTGTTTAGCTCTGATATATCGTAAGTTATTGTTTGGTCCTCTTCTATACACATTCTCTTTATGGATAGATCCATAGTCCTCCAAAATTTAAATATGAGGTATCTCTAAGCCTTCCTCATGAACTAAGGTATTTTCTTCACCAACTTCTTTGGATATGAACCCCTTTTTCGTCTTCTTCCCAAACTCGGGATTTTTTGACAATGTTGTGAAATTCTTTTGATAGTTCTCTATCCCTTTTTGGTAGGATTGTAATAATTTTATCATGATTTATTGATTTGTGTCCATACTGTAAAATTACATCATTGTATGCACACAATCTTATTTCCTTGCCATTGTTTCCCCTCACTGTAAATCGTGCGGCTTTTTCCGAAAAAACCATGAAAATTTACCAAAATTAAAATGCTAATAAGTTTACTTCCTGGACTTCGTTTCGACTAATTGTTTTTTTTTAAATTGGGCATTTATCTAAGATGAATTAAAATATCCATTTTGTTTTTCCAAATTCCTCTCATAAAGTTTGATATCTAAAGCCCTCTTTTTTTTCCTAAAAATTAAGCAAAAACACCCCAAAATGTTTTTCCCTTCTTTGGCCAAGGAAAATGATTTGATGCAATCACAAGCTGTCAAGATCACCAAATATGATACCACTGTAATATCCACAATAGAATCATATGTGATATTATGTCCTTCTATGCAATAAATTTTCTTGATTCTCTAATCTCATTGAATTGTTTTCACAAAGTGTTTGCATACATTCTAGTAATAGACTTTTTTTCAAACATATTGCATGTAATAAAAATACACCATAAATAGAAGAGACAAAAGGAGGTATTTTATTATGAAATAATATCTTAATACAATGATCCAAGGATACTATTGAAGCTACAAAACATCAATGGAAAACACAAAATACAAGCCAAAAATATGGAATCATGTCATGCCCCCCTAAACATATGAGATCCAACCCTCCAAGTGCCACAACCTCTCCAAGCAAATAACTACAACCCAAAACTGAAAACAAAGCCAATATGAAGCTCCAATGAAGATCCTAGATGGATCCTGGTCCCTGTCTAGGTAGGGTGGATATTGCACCACCAAAAGCAAACCAACAATTGAAGGGTTTTGTTAAACCCTAATGAAATAATGTCTCCAAGAAAACCATACAAGAGATCAACCAAATCATAATAGAAAGTGAGGCTTTACCCATCCTTTTATCTTTTCTCCATGCATTCTAGAATTTTCACTTTTTTGACAAAATCAAATGTAACTTCTAGAATTTTCCTTTTTTTGACTAAATAAAATATAGCCCTTATTTTCCCTCCAATTTTCACTTTAATAATGGTTAAGTAACTTATTAATTTGAAGTTACTTTATTTCCATAACGTCACTTTAAAAATATAAGATCTCCTAATTAAGTGACATTAAATGACCCCCTTTTTAAACATTTGTCTCCATTGATAATCCATAGAGGTCCCTTCTATTACAAAATGGGGAAACCAAAAAATGGGGACATGACACCTTTGAAGTATTTGGTTAATAAGCCTATGTTGGAAGTTAGGATTTGTAGATGGATTTTGTTGTTCCATGAATTTTCCTTTGAAGTTTTTATCAAACATGAAAAGTTGATACTATCCCTAACCACTTATCTCAGTTATATTCAGGTGAGACTGGTGGAGCTATAGATGAATAGCTCCCATATGTTGATTTATTTAAGATTGAATTTATTCCATACTATATCTTTGATATATCCCTATTATTAAATATTGGTGTCTTCCTTGATGTTTATTCCACATCATATAAAAGACATTTGGTGATTCATGTAATAGACTACTAGTTGATTGAAGGAAAACTATACAAATTGAAATTGGATAAAATTCTTAGAAGGTGTGTACTAGATCATGAAAGGCTTGAAATATTGTGGGAGTGTCATAGTGGAGTTGCAGGAGGTCATGTAGGAGGGAGGGATACTTCACATAAAATACTTCAAGTAGGATTATGGTGTCCTAGTCTATTTAAATATGCGAAAGAAATGCTAGAACATGGAAATGATGTTTCTCAGAGGGTTGGTATGCCATAGTGCAGGGATGAGTTTCCCTAACATCATGTTTGGGCACTACAAGATTTTGAGAAGTGGGATGCTGACTTTATAGGTCCTATTAATCCATCGGTGAAACATTTGAAGGTATGGTACATCATTAATGTAACAAATTATTTGATTTGTTGGGACGAAGATGAACCTATGAAATATTGTTCTATAGATATGATGACAAGGTTTGTATTCAAGAACATTATTACTCAGTTTATGTGTCCTAGATGCTTAAACAATGACCAAGGATCCCATTTCATAAGTGAGACAATTTCTACCTTTACTCAATAATTTTTGATCCAGCATCATAAAATCACCCCTTATCATCTACAATAGAATGCAATGGTGGAATCCTTTAACAAGATTTTGAAGAAGGGGTTGAGTAAATTATATTGCGATGCTTGGGATGAATTGGATGAGAGAGTTCCTGCTACACTTTGGGCATGTAGAACCACCACCAAGAAGTTACACAAGTATACCCCTTTTGAACTAGTGTATGGGAGATAAGCAGTAGTGCCGACTTATTTCATCACTCCAAGATTATACATTTCACATGTTAGTGATATTGAGAATGATGATTCAATTATAGAACATGTTGCAAAACTTCTAAAAGTGGAAGAAGCCAGGTTTCTAGTATATTTTCATCACATTATGGAAAAGGAAAGGAAACAATATTGGCATTATAGGAACATCATGACCAAGACCTTTTCTCAAGATGAAAAAGTGTTTCTCTATGATAGTAAGTACCAGAAACATCTAAGTAAATTGTCGATGCACTGGCTTGGAGAATTCATAGTTGTGGAAACTCAAGAGTTGTGATTTGTTCAAATGTAACAACTTGATGGTGTTCTTTGTCCAAGATGGATGAATGGCACATGCCTGAAGCCCTATATTTATACTCATTAAAGAAATTTCCTTTGCACTTATATCACAAGGAGTGAATAAAGTAAGTAGGTTTTACTTCTGTTTCTATTAAGTTACGTTTTGTCAATAAAGTACGATGTGTCTTCATGTCACTCAGTCCTAGAGTCTCGTTATCATTGTTAGTTATTTAAGTCTTGGTCATATCATTTTTATTGGGGATGTTGTGTGAGATTGTTTCAAATTTAGTAATGTTTGGTTTTTTAGTTAATGTCTTGTGCCTTTTCACATTGTCAATTACATGTAGTTAATACTTTCATTTCACCATCCTTCACATGTCAAAAAAATTCATTTGTGTTAGAAATTTCTTCGGTACTTTTTCAACTAGGCGCCAATGAGTTAGTTGTTTTCCCTCATGTTAT
>JASDQU010103048.1:30124-42845 GCA_032191745.1 Picea mariana
CGAAGGTCTCATCATAGTCAATACCATGAACTTGCTGAAAGCCTTTGGCAACAAGACTAGATTTGTATCTGCTGATCTCTCCATTCGCTGCGCTCTTGGTCCTGTAGAACCATCTGCATCTGACAACTTTCCTCCTAGAAGGAAGGGGAACCAGATCCCAAGTATGGTTCTTGAGGAGGGAGTTGTACTCCTCCTGCATGGCAGATTCCCAAAAGGAATTTCCAGCAGCCTTCGCCATAAGATCGTGGATCCAAAGAATGAACCAAGAAAATATGTCTGGAAGGCAATGGTTCAGTGGTAGTGAGTGCAACAGGAGGCTCCTCGAAATCAGATCAATTCCTCCTAGTGTCGGTTGGATCACCGGCGAGATCCCTTGCAGCCTGAAGAGTAGTCTGTGCCCACTTGGGCTTATGCTCTAGCTCTGCAACTGCATATGGATGCTCTGACTCTACATATGACTGTACTAACTTTGAATCTGAATCATCTGAGTCCTATGAATCAGAAATATCATCTGAAGAAGAGTCAGCATGTGCATTCTCATCATCTCGGACAGGTGGAAGAGTGAAGATGTACGCATGCGGCTACGAAGGTACATACGAGATACTTTCCTTGAATTGGACACTTCGCTCAATGATGAGCCGGTCCGAGGAAATATCAATAAGCTTATATCCATTCACACCATCGGGATATCCATCAAAAATGCACTCAGTGCTCTGTGGATCAAGTGCCTTCCTCTTTTTAGAGGGAATCCGGGCCCATGCACGTGAACCAAAAGTGTGAAAGTGGTCGCTTCCGGTTTGAGGCTGCTCCAAGCCTCATAGGGGGTCTTATCCTTTACAAATCTACGGGGAGATCTGTTTTGGATGTATTTTGCATAGTTAAGTGCTTCAACCCATAGTCTCTGTGGTAGAGACTTTGCATGCAACATGCAAGATGCCATCTCCTTTAGAGATCTATTTTTCCGCTTAGCAACTCCGTTTTGCTGTAGAGTATAGGGAACTGTATGTTGCAACTGAATCCCTAACTCATGGAAAAGATTGTAGATATCATGATTTACATACTCTCCCCCATTATCAGTGCGAAGGACTTTGATCTTCTTTTCGGACCATGTCTCAACCAAGGATTTGAAATCTTTGAGGTGTTGAAAGACCTTGGATTTTTTCCTGAGAAAGTAGATCCAAGTAAAAAGTGAGAAATCGTCAACAAAAATGAGAACAAACCTTGCTTTACTGATTGATGGATGTGGAAAAGGACCCATGAGGTCACTATGGATCAGATCTAAAGGTGCGGAGGGTCTTTGAGACTTTCCCTTGTCAAATTTCTCTTGAGGGTGTTTTTCGAGAACACATCCCTCACATACTCCCTTGGAGAAATGGATGTCTGGTAGACCATCAACCAATATGTGCTTGCTAAGCTATTGCATGTATCTGAAATTAAAATGTCCAAACCTTNCTGGAGTTGGTTTGCATGTCGTAGATGTCCACATAATTTGGTGTGAATATGAATTTCTTTCCAGTGCTGGAATTCATCATCTGATACACGAAGAGAAGGTTGACAGAAAGTTTGGGAATGTGCAACACATTCTCGAAGCTTCCATTGGTGAGTTCAATCCTTCCTTTGCCGGTGACTTCAATAGAAGAGTTGTTCCCCATCAGAATAGGAGGAACTTTGCATGCATCCAATGAAGAATAGACTGCTTCTGAGGTATCCATGTGATGTGATGCTCCTGAATCTATGATCCAAGCATTGAGAGAGGAGTTGATCACAATCAAGGCATGGCTAGAATTGCTTTTCTTGGAATTTGGATCTTTTGGCTTCTTCTTCTTTGCACCCTCGGGGATGCAATCTCTAAGGTTGTTTTGCTGAATTATTTGAGACATCAGATCTATTTTTTTTTTCATGCATGTGGATTCCAAATGGAATCCTTTGTGAAAATACGTGCATTTATCTCCTTTTCTTCCATTTTGTCCTTTGGATCTGGAGGCATCGGTGAAGGGTTTTGTGCACCCTTCCTTCTTCAGATGTGCATGAGCTTTCCGTTTATCTTTATATTTAGATTTCTGATATTTGTGGCTGCCATCATGCACAGTGAGTGCATACGCTTTTGGGCCTTTGATTGTGCCCATGCCGATAAGGTTGGTTTTCTCTTGTGTCAGTGATTCGATAAAGTCCTCAAGAGAAGGCATCTTTCAGGTGGCTCCAGAGGCGAATATGAAAGTATGGAATGTGGATACGAATACAGAGAATTCAGGACCAAGCTTGAAGAGAATGGTGAGAAACATTTGTTTCTCCTCCTTCGATTTATCAACCCCGCAAGCTTTGAGTTGTGACAGTAAATCCTTGAATTTTGTAAAGAAATCTTGGATATTATCGAATCTTTTTGGATCCAATGTGAACAACTCCACCTCCAGCATGTGTCCCCTCATCTCATCCTGTTTTCCAAAGATCCCTTCCAAGGTGGTCCAGGCTTCATTGGGAGTCTTACAAGAAGATATGTGAAAAAGGAGATCGGAAGAAATAAGACTGCAAATTGTTCCGAGTGCCTCATCCATGCGATTTAAGTACTTGGATTTTTCTATGGATGATGTCAGTTCTGCATCCATATTCAAGATTAACCTGTACAACCCTCTGGTTCAGAGATGTATGGCTATTTTCTCCTTACATGCAAAATAGTTGTAAGGTGTAAGAACGAATTCTCTTTGGAATTCCATCTTTCCACTGTCTTCAATCTTTTGTACCTGCAAAATTTTTTGGTGTATCTTTTTCTTAGCAGTCTATCGGCTTTGATACCATGTAAATGTGTTGAACCTACAAAAAATATATCTATCTAAACAATGATACACACATTTGCAGAGAGAATTAAAGAAATAAGAAGGAGATAAAGAATGAAAGAATTCTCATTAACCGTTATGAATAATGAATAATTTACACATGATATAATCTGTATAGCTCAATGAGTGCACACTGGAGGTGAACCAATGAGCCATAGTGGTGGTCTAGAGTGATCTGGACAAACACCAACAGTTACGGGAGTGAACTGCCACCTATTCTAGTCTCTCAGGCAGTTACGAGAGTGAACTGCCACCTAGTTGAGTTAACTAGTCAACTAGTCTTCGGTTAACTGAATGAAAAAAGAGTAGTGAGGAGTTAACTCAGGGAATCAAGGCTAATGCACCACTCTGGTGATGATACCAAGGAAATGTCTAATTATCATGGTGATGATCCCAATGTTGCATGGTGACAAAACCAATGCAACATCTAAACTCAACTCAACTAGTCAAACTGAAGTGTCAACTAAAAGAGAATATTCTCCAGGTGGAATATTCTCCCCTAAATTATAGGAGATTGGATAATAACTAATTATGACTAATAAACAAGGAAAAAACATTAGGAAAAAGAAATCCTAGGTGTGTGTGAAGTAACTCCAACATCCTGCGCGTCGTCTTTCTATGTTGGTGCAGTAATTGTTGCGTGCGACTTTTTTCCCACTTTTCTATTGTTTAGTCAACTTTTGCCTCTTTTTGTGTTTTTCTTCTTTTTCTATTTTTGTATTCCTTTTTCTTCTTTTTCAACTTTATTTTTATTTTTATCAATTTTCTTTCCTAATATCTAATATAGTACACTATATACATGACTTTCTTCCTGCGCTGTAACTTTTAAGAGTTAGTAGGTTGACCGTCCCTATATAGTTTCAGTTGACTACCGTTGACCATTCCTTTCAGTTCTATTCCTCCCAAGTCCTTTAGCTGCACAGATCCTCCATATGTGAAAATATTTACTTCATATTGCCCTAGCCAATGCATTCTAAACTTACCAGGGTGTTGCAAAAATTTGCAGTCATAGAGAAGAACTAGGTCTCCCTTCTTAAAGATTTTATTTTTAATATGTCTTTCATGCCAGGATTTGTCCCTTGATTTTTGTACTTATTGGTGAAATCATTCCAGGATCATGTCCTCTTCCATCTCCATTAGTTTACTTAACCTCTCCTGTAATGCGCCTCTTTCTGTCATGTTGGTAATTGTTGCTGCGCATAGACTGGGTACCGAAAATTCTAATGACACCACTGCTTCCTATCCATAAACCAATCTGAATGGTGTATGTCCTGTCAACTTCTTGCATGTGGTCCTATATTCCCATAGTACTGCTGGTATTTTCAAGTCCTAATCATCCATTTTAACATTGTAGATCTTAGTTAAAGCATTTTCCACAATCTTATTGAAACCTTCTACTGTCCCATTTTCCTAAGGATAATATGATGTAATCTTCTAGTGATAGACTTCAAACTCCTTAGTCATATCCCTAATGGTATTACTAATAAAATGAGTGCCTTGGTCACTCATCAAAATCCCAGGACATACAAATATGGTGATCACTTGCTCAAATAAGAAGTGTGTTTTTGTCTTTGCACTACAATATTTCACTGGTGTTGGTCATGCCCATCTCATTAAGTATTCGGTCGCAGTAATGATATATCTTGCTCCTGACCTTTTTGTTGGTGGATTAATAGGTCTATCAAAGTATATTTTCCATTTTTCAAATACCTACAAAGTTACTTGTGGTCTTAGGGGCATCTCATCCCTTCTATTGGGTTTTCTAACCCTCTGACAGATATCACAGTTCTGGGAATATTCCTTGTCATCTTTATGAACTGTTGGCCACCATAATCCCGCGCGCAATACCTTCTACGTGGTAGCTTTATTTGCATAGTGTCCTCTAGTTATACCTTCATGATATTTTTCTAAAACCCTGGGTCGTTCATGTTCCAATACACACCTTCTTAAAATGCTATCTGCGCCCATCTTGTATAAATGACCTATAATGAGTTGATAGTTTGTAGCTCTGACTACCATGTTTTTCTACTACCCAGTGCTAAAGTCGTATGGTGAAACTCATGTACTTAAGTATTCAATAACATCAGTGAAGTATTCATCAACTACCCGTACTGAAAATAATTGTGCATCATGGAATTTTTCTTCCAAGTTAGTAGATTCTTCTCCATTGGTTACCCTTGATAGGTGATCAAGTCCTGCATTCATCTTCCCTAGTTTGACTATCACTTCATAATCGAATTCTTGGAATAATAACAACCACATATCATCCCCCCCAACATTGGCTTCTTGACTAGATATTTGAGGGAGGAATGGTATGAGAACATTTTAAAGTGTTTACCCAGTAAATAATTCTTGAATTTCTGAAGTGCATATACCATGGATAGGCCTTTTCTTTCTATGGTGTTGTAGTTCTGCTCCAATTTTGACAACTTTTTTCTTGCTAATGCTATAGGATGGTCTAAGTCCCCTGCTCCTAGCTGCACCATAATTTCTCGAAGTGTTATTGTTGATGCATCCACGTGCACATGAAATGTCTTTTCCCAATCTAGAAATTCTAATATAGGTGTTGTCACCATCTTTTCCTTCAGAGTGTCCAATCCTTGCTGTCAGTCCTCATTCCACTGAAATCTGGTGTCCTATAATAGTTTTTCCATTGGTGCAGTAATCTGCGCATACCCCTTTATAAATTTTCTGTAATATCATGTATGTCCCAGTGTTGCTCTTAACTGGCACACTGACTTTGCTGGTGGAAAATTCACAATGACTGCAATTTTAGCAGGGTAAACTAGTAAACCATGTTTACACACTATATGTCCCAACAATATCCCAAAAGGTGTACCAAAAATGCATTTCTTGATGGTTAATGATATCTGACATTGTTTGCATCTTTCCAACATTAGTCTTACAACTTCTACATGGTCCTTCAAAAGAATATACATAGTCCAATCATCTAGATTTACTTTTAGAAACTGATGTATGATTTCCTTAAAAGAAACTATGACTACCCTTGAAAAGATAGCTGGTGCATTATTTAGTCCAAAGGGCATGGCTGTATATTGGTAGGATCCCCATTCTATAGAAAAAATAGTTTTATACCTATCCTCTGGAGCTATTTTAATCTGATGGTAACTTGAGAATCCATCTATGAATGAATATGCTTCATGGCCTCCTACATTCTCCAAGACCTCATCTGTAAAATGGGTAGGGAAAGGGTCATGTAAGAAAGAATCATTGAATTTCTTCAAGTCTACACAAATCCTTATCCCCCCTTGCTTCTTTTCTTGGACTGCCATGGGGATGATCCATTCAGATTCCTCTACTGGTTCTATAATGCCAACTTCCAACATTTGGTCAATTTATGCTTTCACTTTTTTCTTATACATTGGATTTAGACTGTAAGGTCTTTGTCTAAAAGGTCTTGCCTCAGGTTTGAAGGGTATCTTCATCTCACCTAACTACCCTGTTATGCCTTTCATCTCTGTAAAGGTTGTTGGAAACATGTCACTGTATTCGCATGGTAACTCTGTTATTCTTTCTAATGTTTTCTCATCCCAATAGTCTCCAATACTTTCCATTTTAGGGTTGTCATTCATCCCAATGTTGACTTTGTTAAATTTGATTGGTGCAACAAATACTTCTAACTTGAGAGATGGACCTTCCACCTCTCTCTTTCCTTGAATATCTGTGATCTGAATGTTGCACGAATCATCTTCATTTGGTGCTTCCTCTTCGGCATGATAACATGAGAGTAACTCTTTTACTGTTTGTTTGTTCTGTTGTTGATATTTTGTTATGATTTCAATGTTTGGTTCATCAAAAAATATCACTCCCCTTATCAGTTTCAGTGCTGAATCAATGTTGGGGTTCTCATGCTCAAATGAGAAGGTTACTACAAAATTCAGTTGTAATCATGTCCACTCTATAGTGCCTCTATGCATCTCATGGTCTATGTACCAGTTCCTTGGGATCCCTTCCAATGTATGAATAAAGTGATGAGGCCATTCCTCTCATGGTGTCATCCTCCATTGTGTTCTACACTTCTCCAAGTGTTCAACTGGTGTTCCTTTCCCATCATACTTTTGCACTGTATTTCTCCCCTGTTCTACACCAAATATAATGCGCAGTAGTCATTTAAACTAATAACAGTCCTGGATTGCTTCTTTGTGTGCACCCCACCATCTTGCAGGTGTTTCCTTGAGTGAAATATATATGGCTAAGAGCATATGATTTTATAACACTTCCTCTTCATATTTTTTCAAGAATTTCTCTAAGTCTTTTAGTCCATGAAAACTGGGAGGTTCCCTTATCTCTGTACCAACCCATCTCATTGTGCAATCTATTCTTGCACACCTCCTTGTGGAAACTTCATGTAATAGTTGTTTCTAATACCCTAAACATGTGTCTGAGTTGGAAGCACATGATGTAATGCTTCTCCAGCTGAGTATCCCATCTGCAGTTGGGTTGAAATAATCATCTTCTCGCATGGTGGTCCTATACAAGTAGTTTATTTATTCCATATCCAAACAAGTCACTTCTACAAACCTTTCTCCTTCTGAAGGATATAATGGTGTAATGAAACTATATTCGCCTGATTCAAAAATCATTTTTCTTGTCTTTAGGTTGATTATAGCCCGGTTATCAAATTCCCAATCCAATCCAAGTAATGTTTGGTAAGGTGTTTTTCCATCTACTATCTCTATCACTTCAAAATTTGTCATAGTGTGCACTCCATACAAATCTACTGTCACACCTTTAAGTCGTCCAATTAGTAAGACTCTATGTTGATTTGCTAGTTTCAACTAGACATGTGAATAGCCTAATGTGGGTTCTCCCATACACTACCATGTATTCTTAGGCAAGACATTTACTTCAGAGCATAAATCTAGTATAATACCTCCCTTGTTGAAATCCCCAATGTTAGTATTCAGTCTGAATTCTCTACTTGTCCTTCTTCTTGTATGGAGGTGATTGACTATTTTCTGCTCTAACTTCCCTTCTATCTGTGTGTTGCATCTTTCTAGCAGATTTTGTAAGACCTTAACAGATGATGGATCATTCAAAAACTTAACACAATATTGCAGAAAAGTCTTTATCATACTTACTTGCTCTAAAGGTTATCCTTTACTGGTATGGCCCATTGAGGATGGAATCTCGTACATTGGTGGGTTCCGAGTTTGTTGGGAGACTAATGTAGACACAACATTGTGCTTGAGAAACTCTTGTCTGGCCTCCTTAAATGTTTCCTTTTCTTTCTGTGCGTCAAACTACTTATGTGGCTCAATATTATTCTTAACCCATTGGTGTTGATTTGGATCTTGTTTTGCTACATTAGCTCCTATCTTGGATCCTCCTCGAGTGACTATATTAATGTTTCTCCGATCATCCCTAGATTCTACAGAAATCCACTGGACATTCTAGTTGTTTTGGTTCCTTTTTTCCTGGATCTTTCCCAAGAGTGTTGGGCAGTCTTCTGTGTCATGGTCTGCTGCACAACAATACATACATGTCGCCGATGGAAGTGGAAAATCCCTCGCATAATGTCCTGGTTGTTGGAAGTTGTGGCACATTATTGGTCCTCTACCTCACCCAAATCCTCCTCTGCCTCTTCCTCCATATCTATATCCACCTCAATATCCTCGCGGTGCGTTGTACTGGGGTACCTGGTTATACTGCGCAGGATTATACTGTGGTTGCACATTATTGTATTGCAGCTGTGCATTGTTGTACTATGGTCATGCATTCTTGTATGGTGGTGGTACCTGGATGAACTGAGGTGCAACTTGTCCTTTCATCATTTTTTCTTGCACCCTATAAGTGTCTGAAGTTGTTTCTCTCATAAGCTCCGTCGTTCTACAATCCTTATCATCACGACCAACTGATTTGAAAAAATTGCAATATGAACTTTTTGGTATTGTCTTATACTTCTGCATCATTGGACAATGATATGGATCATGCCCATGAGTCTTACAAATCTTGCACCATGATCCTCCTATTGGCAAGGGGTTTGGAACCCTTATTGCCATGTACTGCGCAAAATTTGGACATTTGTTCTTATGGTGTCCTTCCGTCCTGCATAGCATACACCAAACAACTTATGTTTTCTCTTTGCTCTTATTATGGTTAAGTTGAAATGTTAGATTCTTCAAATACTCCTTCAACTTCTCTATTGCTAGATCTGTCTGCTAATACTGGTTCTCTTCTAGTTGCAGGGCTACCTGCAGAGCCTCTACCTAAGTTTGGAACTTCTGTTGTCTTAAAGGATAATTCAAGTGTGGTAATAGTGATTTCACAAATAAATTCCTATGTTGCATGTCAGTAATTGCATATTTCAACTTAACTTTCATACATTTGAACCTCTGATCAATATCCCAAACAAACTTACCTAGTTTCTACCCGATTTCAATCATTTCATTCATATACTAGTCTTCTGAGTTTGGCTTCTGAAATTCGTTTACCAGTAGTTTTTTCACGTCTGCAATAGTATTTGGTACTCCTTGTGGACTGTTTACATCTGAGGTCATGCACCAGTCCAGTGCACAGTATCTTAGTGTGATAGATAATTGCACGAGCTTTGTATCCTTATTTGTGATCTGCTTTGCTTCCCAGATCTTCTCACAAATTACTAAGTGCTTTTCAGGGTCCTCTGATGCCTCTCCCCGAAATTCTGGTAATCTGATTGTGGGATCATGTCCTTCCATTTTGAATTGTGTTGAACTACTGCCTCCATGTGGTGTAGATAATTGATTGTTACTTCCTGAACTTGCTCCCCCAGTTGATTTTCCTTGATTGGATCCCTGTCATGTTGTTCTTCTTCCACTAAAATTCGGTTGTCTAAACATTGGTGTATTAGTCGCACATGGGGTTGTAGGTTCCACACTGGTGGTGATATGGATTAGATTTCTGCCTTCTGTTCCTGACCCTGGACCTCCTTTTTTCCTTTCATATGTTGCATGCAGTATTTCCTCAATATTCTCCACAACTCGAAGATCTTCTACCTCTTCTTCATCGCTTGCCAAGCCCTCTCTGTCATCTATGGCTCTCTTCTTGTTATTCATTTTATATTGGTAGGGTATTTCATTGCGTGTCTTTCCATATTTTTCCATTATCTGCTTTATCTTATCCTCTTCCATCATGCTTGGGTCCATGACGTCCTTCTTCTTTCCCTTATCCATATCCCTGTCTATATCTCAACCTCCTGTCATTGCTTCCCCCATTCCCCCATGCACACAGGGAAGTTTAGTTGTATAATTCCATGGTGATCACACCGTTGTCATACAATAAAATATTTATTGAAGTATACAACAATCTGATGTACCTACCTCAGGGTATTTTTAAAAAATACTACTCTCCTGTGGTGTAGGACTTCGCGATATCCACTACAAATTCAATGGTAAACCCTACAACAATATTGTCTAACCATAAATCTACTACGCACGTAAATTTGTTATTAACATGTTGTAACTGCACGATCTCCACAGGATTCCACTCCAACTGTCTAATTCAATTTTTAGGATGGTTGTCCTTTAACCTAAATAACCACTCCTGCAACAAATTCGAGAAATCATACAAAAATACCTCATGCAAGTCGCTAAACACGTATTTGTTGAGATATTTGCATGGTGTTAACTTAAGGTTTCTGTTGTCCTTCTGTGAAAACTCAAGTTCCTTTGTTTTTAACCATCTTTCAATCTTCACCTTCGTTGGATTCCATGGCCTGATCATTCCCTTCTATGCTTTCATCCTCCGTGCGTTTCTTCCATAGATCTCGTCCACTCAATCCAGTGCAGTTCCAGCCGGCAACATAACCATTTTTTGGTTTGATATTCTTCTTGGGCTGACCCAGGTTCTGATCTCAAACAGGTTTCCAACAAAACCCTCAAAACTATTGGCCCTCCTAGTAAAACAAAAGGAAACGTTGTGCACAGGCTGCACAACACAGTCTCACCCGAGATAGATTTTATGGGGGACTGCAATACTCATGTGTTTGTAGTCTAGGAATGAGTTGGGATTGTGGTTGGCTTCCTTCTTCCTTATGCATTATCCTTGTTAATCATTCATCTACTTCTATGATTTATTCATCTTTAAACCTATACATGCATGTTGATATAACTACTTTAACCATTCATTCTTAAGATAATGATCAACATAAAAGCAAAGCATTCATTAATAATCACATAGAACACAAGGTTTACCATGGTTCACCCCCTCCTAGGGATATGTCCACAAAGATCTAGCTTCTCTGCTCTTTTATTTATTCTGTTATAAAATCTTGCACTGCACTCATTACATCTTCAATAATACAATCAAAATGAGGGTAAGTACCCTCTGTGAGCCTGACTAGATCACACCAGGCTTCCCAGCCTGTGACCTAACCCTCAAAATACTAACTAATTCGACTCTTCTACAAGAATCATAACAAACTTGCTTACAATTATTCACCGAACTCTTGAACTTACTGAACCTTTTACCCTCATCAACCTAATGAGCCTCGTCAACCCATAACCTCGACCTCCTAGGTCCTTATTTATACTAATTTTTAGGCTTATAGCCATTACAATCTTTGTCAAAAACCCTAACCCTATCATGCTTAGACTTGTATGCTTGTGCACCACATTGCTTTTCCTCCTGCATGTTGTTTTTCCTTCTTTTTCTGCATGTTGTTTTCTTTCCACCTGTTGCGCGCGCTCCAAAATTAGGTCTTTCTTTCCAAAAATATGTCTTTCCCCAAAACAGATCTTTCTCCCAAAAATAGGTCTACACCCAAAATAGAATTTCTTCCCAAAATAGGCTTGCGCCCAACAATTATGTAAAATTATGGAGTCAACGGGGGTCGAACCCGCGACCTCCATAACCTCCCAAAGCCTTAACAAAGCCTCCATTACTATCACGTCATACAATGTGACTTAACGTATGAATGGTGCACATTATATTTAAAGTGGTTTAAAGTTTTGTTTGGGTGACAAAAGGGCTGAGGGCCTAATTCCTCGACCCTTAGCCCTTGGTTTATGTAATATACAATGCAACCCACACTTAATTCATGGAAGGGCTTAAAATAATTTCCAATGAATATAACCATATGTAATATGGTTATAATAAAGTATAACAATCCACCAACAAAACACACAAATATATGGTAGTCGGTGGGGCTCGAACCCCCTACTTACCATATATAAACTCTACGACTTAACATTTAAGCTATATATATGGTTTGTTTAAACAAAAAACCATTTTTCATTTAAATCCAACCACAAAATTTGGAAATTGGTTAAAGGTCGTGCTCTATTTAATGGGTGGACATACCGAGGTTGTATAGAGACACATTAATGTAGAGTTTAGTATTGTAATTTGTGCGTGAGGGTACCTAAGTTATGAGGCTACACCGTAAAGCACGTCGAGGGTTACCTTGATGGAATTTTGAGAATTTTATACTGATTTTGCACGATTTTTTGCAAGGAAACAAACGATGAACTCCATTTATGCATTTTGGCAACATGTAAAAAGGTCATTGTAAAACATGAACATTTGAGCATTAAATAAAGGAAGGTTTCTATTGGAAGTGGACCCGGAGAGGTAGCCCAAATTGGGTGAGCTTCATTTTTCCAACTTGTGTATGTGATTTCATTATTATTGTTCATTTCAAGCTCAATTATTTGTAATTTATTTTATCATTAAAGTGGATTTGGTTAGATAAGTACTTCACATGTAATTTGCATACAGTCAAGCGATCATTTTATTTCGAATTGTTGGTTGTGGAGCCTGATTATCTTCTTGATTTAGAGGTCTTTCACTTTCAGCTGTGTTTATACCCCATGAAGTATTTACACCCCAGAAGTATGTACACTCTTCCATGCGGGGGAGTGCAGATCTAACGATAGAGATTATGTTAGGGA
>JASDQU010103048.1:42865-66686 GCA_032191745.1 Picea mariana
TATTGTTGGTTGTGGAGCCTGATTATCTTCTTGATTTAGAGGTCTTTCTTTTTAGCTGTGTTTATACCCCATGAATACTTTACACCATGGAAGAGTGTACACTCGTCCATGCGAGGGAGTGCATAGGGGTGTTACTCCCTCTGTGGAGTCTAGGGGAAAGTGGGCCCCCAGTGGGCATTCAGGGGACAACGTTCCATTCATTGATCTTAAAAAGGAAACTATGACTTTTGAGTTTGATAGAGTAAAATTCATTGAACCATTAGATCCATATCAAGGTCCAGTATATATTGATCTTACAGATGATACTATGGAGCTATATATCCCTGTAGAGTTTTCTCATATGGATGCAGGAAAAATGAGATCATTATATTAACCCCACTACATATGGATCAATGAGGTGGCACAATGTGTAGTATGTGGATGAAGATTATGAAGAAGCTTTTAATAATTGGCAGTAGGGACAATATCAGAATTTTTCCAGAAACTGCACAATTGTCCACCCAGTAAGGTTGATTGGGGATGAAATATGTGACTACCCAACATATGATGACACTATAGATCTGCAATCTTTTCTCATTGATATGGAGGATAATATTGTGGAAAAATAGATAATTTCATCACTTGACATAGCTTTGAGATATTCTCTTACTAGATGGTGGTCCAATCATAAAGAATTTTTTTATTTTTGGAATGATTTCAATTGTGCCATTATACTTTTTTTCCTTCCTGAACCACAAGTTAGCCAGTATAGTGAAGATTGGAATATGAATAGTCATATATTAACTCTAGAGACTTATGATGGTTTCTCTGATCTAATTGAGCATTTTAAGTATTTCCTTAAGGCATGGGAAGCAACACAACTACCATCTCATTTCTGGGTCCATCATTTTTTCTATTCTCTGGGGACAATTTTGAAAGCATGGAATGTGCATGAGGAGACTAGGAGACATACTCCATGCTGGAAGGTACTGCAAGATCATTTTTGTCATGATTTTTCATTTTATGTTAATTATTCAAAGATGATAGTTGTATTGAAAAAAATTAAGAAAATTGTTTTTCATGAATGAGTTCAAGTTGAAGAATCCCCCAACTTTCTATATTGAGCATAAATACCTTATTAAATTTAGTTTTTATCCATCACCTACAAGGATACTATGGCTTGTAGAAAGGTTGACAAAGATCCTGAAGATCTCGAAGACTTGTAGGGGCTTAGACATTTGACCTTTATGGAATCTGCGGGAATAAGCTAAGTTAGATATAATCCATCAGGTAATTCCAATAGTTCATATACTTATCCTTTAAAGTTGAAGATGAGAATATTCAGAGTGAAGAACATCCTAAGTTGGTTTCTATAGGAGACTACTGGAATGAATAGACCATGACAGAGATCTAGGCCCTATTATGAGAGTATCAAGACATCTTCCCGAAAATATTTTTATAACTTAAGGGAATTAAAGGAGATCTATGAGAAATGAAAATAGAATTAAATCTTGATGCTAAACATGTCCAACACAACACATATCTCTTAAGTCCTAGGGTCAAAGAAAAAGTGAAAGGGAATGAAAAAATGCTTGCATCTAGATTGATATTCCCTATGGATGAAGTTGAGTGGATCATTACAATTGTTATACATAAGAATAAAGGCATTGGAAACATATGAGTTTGCATGGACTATAGAAGTTTAAACTTAGCCTATGTAAATGATCCTTTTCCTACTCCATTAAGTGATGAACTACTTGATAGGTGGTTGGATATGAAGCATATTCCTTAAGTGATGGATTTTCAGGATTTCATCAAGTAAGAATTGTGGAAGAAGATAAAAATAAGACCACTTTTAATATTGAATGGTGCTCTTTTGCTTACAATGTCATGCCCTTTGGGCTTAAGAATGCTCCTATGATATTTTCCATCATTTTGATTGCTTCCTTTCAAGAATTTATCCATAAGATTCTCTAGGTTTACATGAATGATTAGACTATATACATCCTATTGAAGGAACACATAATAATACTTTGATTAATGTTTTACCACTCCAGATAGTTAAAAATATCATTTAATCTAAAGAAAATTGTTTTCTATATTCCTTTCGGAAATTTATTGGGACATATTGTTTGCAATGAAGGAGTTTTGGTTGATCCTGTGAAGGTAGACATTATTTTTAACATGGACCCCCTTACAATTTTCATGCAGTTATGATCCACTTTGGGTCATACTGGATATTATCGTAGGTTCATCAGAAATTATGCAAGTATAACTTCCTCGCTGGAAACATTGCTATAGAAGGATGAAGGTTTTCATTGGTCACCTAAACGTCACCTACATTTTAACATTTTTAAAGAAAAGTTAAGTAGTGATCCTATTTTGACATAGCCTAACTAGAAAATTGAATTCCATGTTCACATTGATGATTCAAGTAATTCTCTAGGTGTTGTTCTTGTGCAATCTAATGAACATAGTCTAGATCATCCTATTTACTTTTCCAGTATAAATTTATCTTAGGTTGAGTGAAACTATACCAATACATAAAGGGAGGGATTCGCCATGGTATTTAATCTGATGAAGTTCATGAAGTACATGTTGGGAGGACATTTCAATTTTTTTCACAGATCATTAAACTTTTGTAATATCCCCAATAGAATGTGGTGGGATATTATGTCCTTCTATGAAATAAATTTTCTTGATGTTCTATTCTAGTTGATAAATTTTCACAAACTGTTTTCATCCATTCTATTAATAGACATTTTTTCAAACATATTGCTTATAATAAAAGTACACCATAAATAAAAGAGACAATATGTGTTTCTTTTTTATGAAAGTTTATTTGAAGACAATGATCCAAGGTTGTTATGGGAACTACAATACATCAATGGAAAACACACAATACAATCCAAAATCCTGGAATCATGTCATGTCCCCCTCAACATATGAGATCCAACACTGCAAGTGCCAAAACCTCTCCAAGTAGATCACTACAGCCCAAAACTAAAAAAAAAACAAGATGAAGATCCAATGAATATCCTAGATGGATCCTCCTCCTTATATAGCTACGGTGGATATTGCACCACTGAAACACGACCAATAATGGAGGGATTTTTCTAATCCGTATCGAAAAAATGGCTCCAAGAGCACCATACAACAAAAAAACCAAATCATAATACAAAGTGAGGCTCTACCACTCCATTTATCTTTTCTCCATTCATTCTATAATTTTCCCCTTTGTGACCAAATCAAATGTAACTTACATAATTTTCCCCTTTTTGACTAAATCAAATATAACCGTTGTTTTCCCTATGGTTTTCACTTTAATATTAAAAGTCACTTTAAAAATGGTTAAGTAACTTATTAATCTAAAATTACTTTATTTCCATAATGTCACTTTAAAAACATAACATCTCCTAACTAAGTGACATTAAATGACCCCCTATTTACTCATTTTTATCCAATGACAATCCAAAGAAGTCTTTTCTACTACAAAACAGGGAAACCCAAAAATGGGGATACGACAAATCCTCCCTTCCCAAAAATTTCTTATCCTCAAGCAATGCCATCATGACCTAATGCTCCATCGACTGATCTAGACTTAAACTGAAAATGATACCAAGATACCAAACCACCCTATAAGATGTGTAGCATTCCTTGCTCAAGGCCTAGTCTGGTAATGCATTAACATGAGAGGTGTCCTGAATTTATCCCACAATTAAGGCCACTCAGTGTTGCAATAACTCAATCATATTTTTCTGACCATTGTGCCTACTTTGCATCTTCATCTCTTGTAGTGCCATGCTAACACACCTGTAAGGGTTGAGCCTAATATCAATAATAATAGATGGCACAAGCATCCATATGAAGTCACAAATTTTAAAATCCATGTCATACCTGATCCTGGATGTTGGAAAAGGGAGTCTACTAGAAATGACTATGGGCTTCGCATGGACTCTAGATAACGTCTTCCTAGATAAATTTGTCATATTTGTTTCCCCATACTCAGAATATACCACTAGATATTGTGTGAACTTTTCAATCACTAGAGACATAATATCAATCCATTGTATCCTCGGTAAATATATGGTGCAATATATCCAAGTGCGTTTCCACTCTCTCCTAGAAATAGTCAATGCCTATATACATATTGTGGAATGAGTATCCCTGACCTGTTCTATTGACAAGTTGTATACTCTCCTGCACCATTTCTGAATCCTCTCCATTAAAACGTTTCACGGGTCTGCCTAAATCTCTACAAGGTGTTGATATAAGGACCCATCTTCCTATCCCTGATAAGCCAAGCTATCATAAGTTGTATAAAATCGGTCAAATCCTCATAAGACATATCCTACAAGCAACCACCCCTAAGCCTCCCAAAATTAAACTCTAAAAATTCAAAGTTGGTTATCTCCTCTTGAATAGTGGTTGAATTTTAAAGCAATGTGATCCAAGGGTCCCAAAATAATCCTGGAAAGATACCACCATGTTGAAATTGCACCACTCCGGTCATCACCATCAGACCATGGTGTCCAGTATGCATCCTCCTCTCCTAGAATCCCAATATGATATCCATGAAGGGACTCAAGCCACCATCTTGAATCCTCTCATGTGAAAGTGTCTTAATGAAGTCTAAGTTTGCAAGTCCACAACTAGCCTCAAGTTTGTCCTTCCCTATAGAATAAGTCTCAACATACCTTCTACTGATGTCCCAAAAATAAAGAAGACCAATCATTGTCATGGCTCTATCGATCATCATGTGTATCAATCCATCACTTAGATGAATTCCCACATCCCACCACCAAATATAAAGTCCATCGCTCCTAATAACTTTTAATTGTTGTGGCACCATACTGGTAACCATTGAAGTAAAATTAATCCAAGTCGCTAGTATGCCATCACCTCGTGGAATTCTAGTATGAGGAATCAAATCTATGCATGTTGATCTATTCATCTGCTACAAAAATGTACCAGGAAATTTGTTGTCATCCATGTACTCGAGTAATATGTGGATTCTAAATTTCCTCACCGAAAATTATCTCTGTCACATGTGGTGTCTCATAGTCATATAAGTACCCAAGATGCCCTATCTAAGGTGGATCATACATGGGCCAAATAAGATCTCTCTAAGTGGAATATCATGTGCTACAATTCTGCAAGCTCTATAATGGATAATTCCATCCATTGCTCTATCAGTTGGAATATATGTGAATAGACCCAATACAATTTAGATCTCCTCCTATTCTTTGACCGCATAGTACAAACAAAATAAATATGACATGAATATAATCCTACCTCTCACACCCAACTTACTCATGTGAGTCCTCCACGTCCTTCTGAATATACTATTGGCATCATAAAATGGAAGTAGATTCCACTGCCAATTCCTGCAATACTAGAAATTGTTAGGTGCATTGGTCAACCCCAATGGTATGAACAAGAAATATAGGTAGCATCTAAGAGAAATCATGTAGGTATCCTACTCTTTGTCCTTCCTTTGGTGATATTCTGATCGAAGATCAATCTCCAAGGAATATTCCTCTCCATGAATTTCATCCATGCATTCATCTATCTTAGGTGAACCAAAGTCAATGATATGTTTGAAGTCCATTTCTAAAGGTATCCCTGGGGGAAATGTTCCAAAAACCCATTGCACACCACCGTACATCATTGTATATTATTGAATACCACTACATACCACCGTATAGTCATGTACCACTCTATATCATATATGTGCCACTATTTAAATCACTATATCAACTAAAATTGGATCCTAGAGTGATATATCCACATCTATCCTATAATCAATTCCCCAATCAACTAGTCCATATATTTCCTTCTTGGTTGTTCTGTAAGGAATTTTCTCAACTACCATCTTTGTAGCTGATATTTAAGACAAAAGAAATGACTCATTCTCCCTATAATGCAAAACAAGTGAATGGTAAAAACCCTATGTGTCCAACCTCTCCTCATACACCTAATACTCTCAATTCTCCTCCTATGGAATCGTCACAAGAGGCTCCTCCCTCAGATCATGACTACCTCTCATGACCTTGTTTGTAACTACTACTAAATATAATGGAGTCTCTTCTACTATCAATGATGAAGAGTGTGCCATGATAAGTTTTTATCTAAGGTCCTCAATCTCTCTTTTGTTGTATTCATCATACTTACGAGAAAGGTCCCTATCCATTAGAAATTGTAAGCAATCATATTTCATCTACTCTAGTGATTATTTGATGATGTGTAATTGAGCACTAGTGATCCCATTTGTTAGAAAAACACAATCATAGACAAATAAATTAAGCAAATGGGGAAATAAAACATTGAATATACACAATACAATAGAGACATAGACATACGTTGTTCACCTAGTGTGGCCTACGTCCACTAGAGAAATTTCTAGGTCCTTCCTTTATTATTATCCAACAAATGAACGGATAAAACTTATAGCACACCCGTTGTGACTTCCTCTTCTTTCTCTCATAGTCTCCTCTCTCAGAGTACAATATTCAAAATGATACATAGCCGCAATAAATTTTCCTCAAGAAAGTAGGGTTTCCTTCTAGAGAAAAAAACCCTAACATAACTTCTACCATCAGATATGTGATGTTATAATGAATGATCCATATTTACAAGGAAATGTTTCATTGTAAATCTAGATTGTTCATTATAAGGTCACTGATTTGATGGTAGAAGTTATGTTAGGGATTTTTTCCCTAGAAGGAAACCTTATTTTCTTGTGGGAAATGTATTGCGGCTATTTATCATTGTGAAAGTTGTACTGTAAGAGAGGATACTGTGAGATAAAGAAGACTAGGTTACAACGGGTATGTTTTAGGTTGTATCCCTTCATTTGTTGGATAATAATAAAGGAAGGACCTGGAAATTTCTATGGTGGACATAGCCCACACTAGGTGAACCATGTTTATCTGTGTCTCTATTGTATTGTGTATCTTTTGTGTTTTATTTATGCATTTGTTTTATTATCTTGCTCTACGATCCTTTTTTTCTAACAGATGGGATCACTAGTGCTCAATTACACATCGTCCAATAATCACTAGAGTATATGAAATCAGATTTGTTACAACTTTTCATGGATAGGGACCTTACTCTTAAGTATGATGAATACAACGAAAGAGATATTGAGGAGCTTAGCTACCAGCTTAGCGTGGAACACTCTTCATCATTGAGAGTAGTAGAGACTACATTATCTTTAACAATAGTGACACATAAGGGCATGAGTGGTAGCCATGATCTGAGGGAGGAGCCTCTTGTGAGGATTCCATAGGAGGAGAATTGAGAGTAGTAGGTGTATGAGGAGAGGTTGTATAGAAAGGGTTTTTACCATGCACCTATTTTGCATTGCAGGGATGACGAGTCATTTATTTTGGCTCAAATCTCAGCTACAAAGATGGTAGTTGAGAAAATTCCTCGTGGAACAACCAAAAAGGAAATATATGGACTAGTTGATTGGGAAATTGAGTATAGGATATATGTGGATACATCACTCTAGGATCTAGGTTTAGTTGATAGAGTGATTGAAACAGTGGCACATATATGATACATGGTGGTACATGATTATATGGTGGTATGCAATGGTATGCAATAGTATACAATGATCTACGGTGTTGTGCAATGGGTTTTTGGAACATTTCCCCCAGGGAGACCTCTAGAAATGGACTTCAAACATATCATTGAGTTTGGTTCACCCAATATCGATGAGTGCATGGATGGACTTCATGTAGAGGAATATTCCTTGGAGATTGATCTTGAATTGGGATATCACCAGAGCAAGGACAAAGAGTAGGATACCTGCAGGATTTCTCTTAGATGTTATCTTTATTTTTTGTTCATACCATTGGGGTTGAACAATGCACCTAAACGTTTCTAGTATTACAGGCAGTGGCAGTGGAATCTACTTCCATTTTATGATGCCAACAATATATTCAGAAGGACGTGGAGGAATCACGTGAGTAAGTTGGGTGAGAGAGGTAGGATTATAGTCATGTCATAGTTCTTTTGTTTGGACTATGTGGTCAGAGCATAGGAGGAGATCCGAATTGTATTGGGTCTTTTCACATATATTCTAGCTGATAGAGTAGGGGATGGAATTATCCATTATAGATCTCACAAAATTGTAGCACCCGATCTTCCACTTAGAGAGATGTTATTTGGCCCATTTATGATCCACCTTAGATAGGGAATTTTGGGTACTCATATGACTATGAGGCACCACATGTGACAAGAACACTTTTTGGTGAGGAAATTTAGACTCCACATATTACTCAGGTACATGGATGACAACAGATTTCCTAGTACACTTTTGCAAGAGTCGAATAGATCAACAGGCATATATTTGATTCATCATACTAGGATTCCACGAGATGATGGCATACCAGTGACTTGACTCATTTTTACTCCAATGGTTACCAGTATGGTACCACAACAATTAAAAGGTATTAGGAGCAAAGGACTTCCTATTTGGTGGTAGGATGTGGGAATTCATCTAAGTGATGGATTGATTCACATGATGATCGATAGAGCCATGAAAATGATTAGTCTGCTTTATTTTTGGGACACCAGTAGAAGGGAGGTTGAGACTTACTCTATAGGGCAGGACAAACTTTAGGCTATTTGTAGACTTGCAAACTTAGACTTCATTGAGACACTTTCACATGAGAGGATTCAAGATGGTGGCTTGAGTCCCTTTAGGGATATCATCTTGGGGTTCTAGGAGAGGAGGATGCATACTAGGCACCATGCTCTGATGGTGATGACCAGAGTGGTGAAGTTTCAACATGGTGGTATCTTTCCAGGATTATTTTGGGACCCTTGGATCACGTTGCTTGAAAATTCAACCACTATTAGAGAGGAGAGCACCAACTTTGACTTTCTAGAGTTTAATTTTTGGAGGCTTAGGAGTGGTTACTTGTAGGAGTGGTATTCTCAAGAGTTGACCAATTTTATACATCTTATGATGGCCTAGCTTATCAAGGATAGGCAAATGGGTCCTTATATTAACAACTTGTAGATATTTAGGCAGACTCGTGAGAATGTTTCATGAAGAGGCTTCACAAATGGTGTAGGGGAGTATACAACTTGTCAATAGAACAGGTCAGGGCATACTCATTCCAAAATATATATACAATCATTGGCTATTTCTAGTAGAGAGTGGAAAAGCATGTGGATGTATTAAACCATAGATTTATCAAGGATACAATGGAATGATATTATGTTTCCAATGATTGAAAATTTCACACAATTTCTTGTTGTATCTTCTAAGTATGGGCAGAAAATATGACAAAGTTATCTAGGGAGAGGTTCTCTAGAGTCCATGAGAAGCCCATAGTAATTTCTAGTAGACTCCCTTTTCCAACATCCAAGATTAGGTTTGATAGGGGATTTAATAGTCGTGACTTCATATGGATTCTTGCGCCAGCTATTATTCCTGATATCAGGCTCAACCCTTACAGGTTTGTTAGTATGGAACTACAGGAGATGGGGATGCAGAGTAGGCATGATGATTGGAAAACTATGATTGAGTTCTTGTAGCACTAAGTGGCCTTAATTGTGGGATATATTCAAGACACCTCTCATGTTAATTCATTACTGGACCAAGCCTTGAGCAGAGGATGCTTCACATATTACAGGGTGGTTTAGGATCCTAGTATCATTTTTAGTTTCAGTATAGATCATTTGATGGAGAGTCAGGTCATGATGGCATTGCATGAGGACAATAAATTTTTGGGAAGTGAGGATTTGTCATGTCCCCATTTTTGGGTTTCTCTATTTTGTAGTAGAAGAGAGTTCTTTGGCTTGTCATTGGAGAAAAATGAGTAAAAAGGGGGTCATTTAATGTCACTTAGTTAGGATATGTTATGTTTTTAAAGTGAAATTATGTAAATAACGTAACTTTAGATTAATAAGTTACTTAACCATTATTAAACTGAATTTTAATATTAAAGTGAAAACTAGAGGGAAAATACGAGTTATATTTGATTTAGTCAAAAAGGTGAAAATTATATAAGTTACATTTGATTTGGTCTCAAAGGGGAAAATTATAGAAGGCATGGAGAAAAGATAAAAGGAGTGGTAAAGCCTCACTTTGTATTAAGATTTGGTTGTTCTGTTGTATGGTGCTCTTGGGGCCATTTTTTCGTTAGGGTTTAGCAAAATCACTCCATTGTTGGTATTGTTTTGGTGGTGCAATATGCATTGTAGCTAGATAAGGAGGAGGATCCATCTAGGATCTTCATTGGATCTTCATCTTGGCTTTTTTATAGTTTTGGGGTGTAGTGATATTCTTGGTGAGGTTGTGGCACTTGGAGGGTTGGATATCATATGTTGAGGGGGCCATGACATGATTCCAAGTTTTTGGCTTGTATTTTGTGTTTTCCATTGATGTATTGCAGTTTCCATAATAAAATTGGATCATTGTATTCAAATCATATTTCATAACAAAACACCACCTATTGCCTTTATGGTGTACTTTTATTATAGGCAATATGTTTTGAAAAATGTCTATTAATAGAATGGATGCAAAGAATTTGTGAAAATTTATCAACTATAATAGAGCATCAAGAAAACTTATTTCATAGAAGGACATAATATCCCATCCCATTATATTGGGGATATTACAAAATTTTAATGATCTGTGAAAAAACTTGAAATGTCCTCCAAACATGTACTTGTTAAAATTCAGCAGATTATATACCATGGATAATCCCTCCCTTTATGTATCGGTATAATTTCACTCGAACTGAGATAAATTTATACTGGAAAAGTAAATAGGATGATCTAGACTACCTTCATCAGGTTGCACAAGAACAACACCTAGATAATTGCTTGTATCATCAGTGAGAACATGGAATTCAATTTTCGAGTTAGAATATGTCAAAATAGGAGCACTACTTATATTTTCTTTCAAAATGTTAAAATGTAGGTGACATTCATGTGTCCGATGATAACCTTCATCCTTCTATGGAAATGTTTCCAATGGGGAAGTTATACTTGCATAATTTCTGATGAACATGCAATAATATCTAGTATGATCTAGAGTGGATCACAACTGCTTGTAAATTGTAAGGGGAGCCATGTTAAAAATAACATCTACCTTCACAACATCAACCAAAACTCCTTCATTGCAAACAATATGTCCCAACAAATTTCCAAAAGGCATATTGAAAACAAATTTCTTCAGATTCAATGATATTTGTAACTGTTTGGAGTGGTGAAACATTAATCGAAGTATTCTTTTGTGTTCCTTCAATAGGATGTATATAGTCTAATTGTTCATCTAAGCATAGAGAAACTTATGGATAAAGTCTCAGAAGAAAGCAATAAAAATGATGGAAAAAATTGTAGGAGCATTCTTAAGCCCAAAGGGTATGACATTGTAAGCAAAAGAGCGCCATTCAGTATTGAAAGTGGTGTTCTTTTTATCTTCTTTCACAATTCTTACTTGATGATATCTTGAAAATCTATCGGTGAATGAATATGCTTCATATCCAACCATTTATCAAGTACTTCATCACTAAATGGAGTAGGAAAAGGATTATTTACATAGGATAAGTTTAAAATTCTATATTCCACGCAAACTCTTATGTTTCCAATTCCTTTATTGTTCTGTATAACAATTTTAATGATCCACTCAGCTTCATCCATAGAGAATATCAATCTAGACGCAATCATTTTGTCATTCCCTTTCACTTTTTCTTTAACCATAGGAATTAAGAGATACGTCCTGTGTTGGAAAGGTTTAACATCAAGATTTAATTATATTTTCATTTCTCCTAGATCTCCTTTATTTCCCTTATGCTCTAAAAATATTTTTGGGAAGATGTCTTGATACTCTCATAATAGGGCCTAGATCTCTGTCATGGTTTGTTCATCCCAGTAGTTTCCTATAGAAACCAACTTAGCATGTTCTTCACTCCCAATATTCTCTTCTGCAACTTTAAATGATAAGTATATGAACTACTGGAATTACCTGATGGATTGTGTCTAACTTAGCTTATTCTTGTAGATTCCATAAAGTTCAAATGTCTAAGCCCTTCCAATTCTTTAAGATCTTTAGGATATTTTCAACCTTGATACAAGCCACAACATCCTTGAAGGTGATGGAGAAACTCTAAATTTAATAAGGAATTTATGCTTATTTTAGAAATTAGGGGGATTCTTCAGCTTGAACTCATTCATAAAAACAATTTTCTTATTTTTTTTCAATACAACCACCATCTTTAAAGACTTACCATAAAATGAAAAATCATGACAAAAATGATCTTGCAGTACCTTCCAGCATGCAATATGTCTCCTGGTCTCTTCATGCACATTCCATTCTTTCAAAATTTTCCCCAGAGAATAAAAACAATGATGGACCTAGAAATGAGATGGTAGTTGTGCAACTTCCCATTCCTTAAGGAAACACTTAATATGCTTGATTAGATTATATAAACCATCATAAGTCTCTAGAGTTAATATTTGACTCTTCATCTTCCAATCTTCACTAGACAGGATAACTTGTGGTGGAGGAAGGAAGAAAAGTATAATGGAACACTTGAAATCATTCCAAAAATAAAAAAATTTCTTATGATTGGACCACCATCTAGTAAGAGAATATATCAAAGCTATGTCAAGTGATGAAACTATCTATTTTTTCTCAATGTTATCTTCCATATCAATGAGAAAATTTTGTAGATCTATAGTGTTGTCAAATGTTGGATAGTCACATATTTCATCCCCAATCCACTTTACTGAGTGGATAGTTGTTAAACATCTCGAAAAATTCTCATGTCATCCCTACTGCCAATTATTAAAATCTTCTTCATAATCTTCATCCACAAACTGAACATTATGCCAACTCATTGAGCTATCTGCAGTGGGGTTAATGTAATCATCTCATTTTTTCTGCATCCATATGATACATTTGTTCAAGCATATATAGCTCCATAGTATCATCTGCAAGATCAATATATATTGGACCTTGATATGGATCTAAAGGTTTAGTGACTTTCATTCTATTAGACTCAAAAGTCATAGTTTCTATTTTAGGATCAACGATTGTATAATTTTCATAATCCCATTCAATTCCTAACATGGCAGGATATGAATCCTTCTCTCCCATAATTTCAATAACCTTAAAATCAACTACTATTTTAATACAATCAAAATCTACTTCTACACTTTGTAACCTTCCTACTGGAAAAATGAAGTATTGATTTGTCATCCTTAGTTGAATAGGAGAATAAACTAGATTGGGTTTCCCCATTGCTTCGCAAGTCCTTTTAGGTATAATGTTAACATCAAAGCCCATATCCATCATATCATCCTTTATTTTGTAGTCATCCAATTGGAAATTCAACCTAAAATCTCATCCAGTTCTCCTCTTTATTTTTTGTACCCTACTTTATTTCCTTTTTAGAAGATTACCATAATTGAACTCAACTAAATTTTCATCAGCTCCTAAGGCCACTTTGATTGTATTCCACAACTTATTAGTAAGTTGGTCATCATCTAAGATATCAAAAAATAGTTGAAATGAAAGATCAAGAACTTTCTATGACTTACGAGAACACTCCAAATAAGACATTACTCTCTGGCTATCCTTTTCTAGTGTGGGGTCAACTTGAAACTCATTTCCACAAGTTCAGATGTTGACAAAATAGGCATATGTCTAAACATCTCTACTACATTTTTGAATAATTATTTCTATCACGTAAGATGATACTTGGCATTATCTAGTATATCCTTTTGAATCTTGATTTGATATAGACTCTCTACATCAACACCAATCTTCTCTCTTCCCATCGTAATGATATTAATATTAGATCGATTCCCTTTGGATACATCCCTTGGTTTAGAGTTGATCAAAATGACCCCTCTTTGTCTAGCATAGTATTCTCACTTAGCAATAAAATGATGGAAGTATTTAGTATAGTGAGTATTATTCCTATAGTGTGAACACCAGAGTATTCTTGGAAGCTAACAATCTCTGGAAATATTCCCTTGCTCATCACAATTATAACAACAAACCAATCCTCTTTTTCTATTTCATCCACCTATGTATTCGCCTCCACCTTTGAGACCCCCTCCAAATCCTTGAGGTCCCTTGTTCACCTTGAATGAAAATTGATCCAATATATCTTCAAGTTCATCTAGAGCACTACATTGATTAGTATTATGAGCAAGTGAACCACATAACTCAGAAGAAAATGTACTCTAAGTAGGTGCATATTTTTGCAAAATGGAGAAGTGTCATTGAGAGTGGTCATGATTCATACATATTTCACAATATTCAATATTCTATAACCATTGATTATTTTAAATGGAATGATGTTGGAGAGGCCCATGAAATGGTGTTGTAGAAGAAAATTTCAAAACTCCTTCTGATGGTCCTACTAGAGAAGGTTCCATTAGAATACTAGAGGGACCTGCACCTATCAATATCATATATTCGGTCACCAAGTGACCTTCTATGTAATATCCTATACACTAGACTTGTGGTCAACCTATCTTAAGAATGGACATCTCTTGAATCTTTTTATTTGATACAAAGATTTGAGCCTTTACTTGCATGAGACTCACATATTCACTAAGTATCATAACTCTAAGACTCCCAAGATATCCTTCCATTGGTTCAATCTCCATAGCCTGGTTTAATGCTTATCCTTTGTTGTGTTAGAGTGATGCGGGTCAATGGTAGTAATCCTTGGATGAACCAGTCCCTTTGATGATATTCATGAATAGGGATCACCAATTTCTCTATCGCATATTTAAACCTTTGATTTCATTCCCACACAAATTAACCATCTCTCTGCTTTATCTCACAGAACTTGGACAGTTCTTACTACTCTAACAATGATAACCATAACTCTACAATAAACCTCTATCTTACTTGAACCAGAGTGAATTATGGACCTTGAATCCCTGGTTCAATAATATTCATATACCATTTGATAGCTTGACCTCTAAGATTGGTTTTAAACTCAACCAAATTGTTCACATCTAGATTCTCTCATGACCTCTAGATGGATTCACATAGAAACTAGTGTTTCTCAACATCCTCATCCCCTTTCCCCAAAAATCAAGATATCGGGTAAGGGATACTGCAATTTATGTTTTCATTAATTGACTTGTATACCCTACTTAAATGAACCCATGAGATTCTAGTTATGATATGATAGTAGAACTCAACACACTTCCACTACTGCTACTCAATAAACTTGCAAAACTCAAAGAACTAGGAATGATAGAAGTTGTAAAAGTATTTACTAAAGAATTTACCAAATGTTTTGACAGATACAGGGAATAGGTGATTCATGGTTGGTTCATTTACATCGAGAATGAATTTATTTGATGTGGAGGGTCTCCTTCTTCTACAATGTTCTATTCACTTACTAATGAAAACTAGTATCTTCGAGAGTTATAGGTTCTGATTCCTCCAAACATCCTTCTAAGTTCTGGGATGAATAGTGTTTATCAGTGGTGGTATCTACCCTTACTCTTTCATCTGCATATTTTGAATACTTCTCCTCTTGTCTCTACCTCTATAAAATTCACCTCTCACACTACCTCTCTCTTTCAATAGAAACTGGATAGTCTTTGTTATCTCTATAGTTTCAACAACTCTTCTATATTTTCTATATCACCATCGTCGGATCTGATCTCCTTCCACAAATGATCATTATATTTCATCGTTTTATTCATCTAGTTACACAACCCTTTTTCATCAATGGAATACCTCCTCTGATCTCATTCGTCTGTTGAACCCTTCTCTTGATTTCCCCCCATATCTAAAAGAAAAATTCTTAGTATCTTACCATGTGAGCCCTCCCAAGAATAACCTTCCCCCAAGCATAGGTGCTTACGCTACCATGTCACATGAAGGAACAAGAAACATTCCTTATTCTACCAATAGGACCTTAATCCAAAAAGGTATTTCTTGCAATATTCTTTCTTTGGATTCATATTTGAATATGGTTATTTCTTTTGAAATGGCTTGGTATTTTACTGCAACAAACTCGATAATATACCCCTCAAGAGTATTTTACACCCAAAGGTATATAGCTCGTGATATTTGATAATATAGATGATGAAGGGTTGATATAATCTCGATAGTCTATTTATAGAACATTTTGACCCAATATTTGTACTTTGGGGATTCTTGAAGCCGATATAATCATTGAAACAAATATTTAGGGAATTTAACCCAAAAGATATCGTATTGATCACTAGCAGGATCTGAATAGAAAACAATATTTTTCACAACCCTAAAACTCTTTTTCCACAACATAGCCTCATGTCTAATGAATGCATCACACTTCCTTTCCCACTAGTTTTCAACATCATACTTATATACTTGATGAGGCATCCTATAAAAAATCGCTCTAACGCTCGGTCTTAGAAATATAACCATTTTTTGGCACAAAATCAAAGCCAGGGTTCTCGAAAAATACCAAAAAAAAGTGTTGGTTGTGGAGCCTGATTATATTCGTAATTTATATGTAGGTATTCCTATCCCCCTTTTGTAAGGGGTTCAGGGGATGGCTATTGAATGAAGGGGGTTCGGGAAAATTTCCTTGTAAAATATTTCAATTTTATATTCAATGTTGACTATTCATTATAATGTCACATATCTGACGGTGGAAGTTATATGAGGGTTTTCACCCAAAAAGGAAACTCATTTTGTATGATGGAATTATGTTGTGACTGTGTATGAGAGTGAATATTGTATTCTCATAAAGGATATTGTGAGAGAAATAAGATGAAATTACAACAGGTATGTTGTAGGTTGTTTCCCTTCATTTGATGGATAATAATAAAGAGAGGACCTAGAAATTTCTTTGGTAGACGTATCCCACATTGGGTGAACCACGTATATCTATGTCTCTATTGTATTGTGTATCTTTTGTGTTTTATTTCTGCATCTATTTTATTTTATTTCTCTATGATTTTGTTTTTATAAACAAAAGTACCATTGTAGTCTAGGAACATTTTCATATTCAACCTTCTTCAAAGGAAGTAGGTCTCACCTGATGCATATATGAGAGTTGTATGATGAAGGGAGTCATAAAATATACCAAAACAAATCTACTTTTTTACTATGAAATTCAATTATTTTTCCCATTGAATCCATATTATGATAGTATTAAAGCATAAATATGAAATGATTAAGCATATACATGATAGATCTACAGATCCATTCATATAAAATACAATCAATCATAAAATAACTTTTTGAGGCCCCAAATCATACCATTTCATTAGGAACCATAGTACAAAAAATAATTCATACATCTTAGATCTACCATATGACTTCTCAGACTACCTAGATCTTCAATACATTGTCTCACACATCGATATATAAATCCTTAGGATTCATTACAAACTAATTTTTTTTGCAGGTACAATAGTGGTAACAACTGGGACAACTACAATACCCAAACATGACAACATGAATAGTAATCAAAAGAATAATAGTAATATCGACAATAACCAACAATGACAGTAACATTACCAATAGTTTAATTATTTCCCTTTACATTTCCCTTTTACTTATACTTGTGTGGGCCTGGAAAATTCAATTGACTAAATCAAATATGCTATTCTATTCTCCTTGTATTTCCTTTATCCTCCCATGGAATTTTCATCTTTCAATGATTTTTTATATTCCAACTATTTGACGACATATTTGACTTTATCCACCACTTTCTTTATCCTTATCACTTTATCAAAAATGAAGGTCCCAACACACTTGGAGAAGTAACCTATCAATATTTAAGATTGCATGTATGAAGGAATGAATTATCAAGGAATTTATGGGCTTCCCCTACAACCTAGACAGATATGGTGTTTATAAGGACCTAAGTGATTTTCTATTTTTTTATTTCTTCATAAAATAGAAAATTTCAATACATGATATTTATTTTCCTTTGTATAGTCATGTAGATATAGTGTCAGTGAGATTTCTAGACTAGACACATCAATGAATATGGGTCAAACATGGAGACCTAGGCCTATTGATACATAGACATAGGTGTGATTCTAACTTGGAGGAGCATTAGGTGGTAGATATCCCACAAAATTGATTGGGCTAGTTATTTTAGGGAGTATCAAAGAATAAATCAAAGGACTTGAATTAACCTAATGTTGTAGCCTCCTACGAGGTGAGATCTGAATGGTTCCATTTCCTAAGGAGGGATCTTATGGCTAACTAGTGTGTGAGAGAATTATCTAGGGGGAAATGATATCATTGGACTAAGAACTCCCATCAAATTATGATGAGCGAGATGCGTAGTTATAGATAGATGGGTAGTATGCACCCTATTTGTATGTAGCATGCGATCATCATGCAACAACTCTCAAAGTGATGGAATCATTTATGAATGAAAAATTTTGGTGAAACCTACACATAGAATCTAGCTAGCAATAATTCATACAAAACATACAAATTGAGAGAAGGAGAGAATACATGAGAGAAAAGAATAAATAGAATTATTCACTAATGAGTGAATGATTAATTACACATGATATACTCTACATGGAAAAGTAAATTCTCCATAGTAGTGATCTAAATATATCTAGACACTCACTGATAAAAACTGAAGTAATCAGCTACATATTCCTAGTTAATTGATCCATGCAATCATCAATTAACTAAGTCACATGTATGGAAGTGGGAGAAATACATGTAATCTCTAGCGATAACATCAAGGTTCTCATGCACAGGTGACTTCCACTAGTCTAACAAAGTGTAGCAATCTTTGAACTGAAGAGGAGTGACCTATTTTGTAAGGGAATGTTCTCTAGAGAGAATAATATCATCTAAGGAATCATTCTCAACATTGGACTATCAACATCAGGAAAATAATTACCTATGTGAGTGTGTAATATCTCCAACACCCCCCTCAAAATTACTAGGGTGTACATGATGAATGAGTTCAGACAACTAATGCCATGTTAGGTACCCATTTTACAATGCATCTATGAATGAATCACTAAAACAAAATTAAGGAAAGAGGGAAAACCTCATGGGAAACTCCCCCATCAAAGTACAATGCATAAAAAATGAAGAAGGAAAGACAATTTCTAAGTAGTTGTTTCCTTCACTCCAAGATGATAGCGCAAGAAGTGGAACTTATGTTAAGTAAATGTCTTGGTAAATATGCCTAAAGTTAGTTCGAAAAATGGGCAGTACTACAAATTGATGATCCTGTCATGTACGATTTCTCTGATGTAGTGTACATGGATCTCAATGTTTTTGGTCCATTATCATTGCATTGAGTCTCTTAAAAAATTGAGATTACTTTGATTGTCACACCAAATGACGGTCGGACAATGAAAATGGATTCCAATCTTAGTGAGGAATTTTTGAAACCAAAGTGCCTGAATAGTGATGTTGACTGCTCCTCTGTACTTGAATTTTGTTGACAATAGATAAACAACTAAAAATTGTTTTCTCGACTAACAAATGGGATCATAACCTAAACTAAGAATGTACCCATATGTGGACTTGTGATCTATGCTATTTACAACCCAATTAGAATTGGTGAATCCCATGAGATCCAATGCATCCTTCTACATAGTTGATCCCATAACATGTGGTTCCCTCAACATATCTAAGGATGTGTTTGGTATCCTTCCAATGTATATCACGCGGCTACTCCATGTACCTAAGAACTACCCCTACTACATATGAGAGATTCGGTCAGGTGTGGGTGAGATAGAGAAGGCTCCCCACAGGTTGTTAATACAAGGTGTTGTCCACCACTAGTGTATCCTTGACATCCTCAAAATGTACCCCAGACAAAAAGGGTGTGGTTGCCGACTTGTAGTCATTCATGTGGAATATAACCAAGAGATCCTAAGAATACTTAGTATGAAATAGATTCATGCCTTAATAATCCTAACTGATCTCGAGACCAAGGAAATAGCATAGTCGAGCCATGTTTTTCATAGAGAAGTTCTCATGCATAATTTATTTAACTGTAACAATTGTTGAGGATAAACTTCCTGTGATCAAGAGGTCATAAACATAGAGAAAAAGTATCAATGAGGAATATCCTCAACATGTAGAAATCCATATCTTATTTTCATCTAACAAAGTGTCAAGAAAGAAAGTAGGCATCCATCTTCGCATACCATGATCTAGGTGTCTTCTTGAGGCTATAGAAGGACTTATTGAGTCATCATACTAAAGTTGAGTTCTGAATGAACCCTTGCAATTGATCCATGCAAATATCATATGATATATCCCCATGAAGAAAATCATTCTTCACATTGATTTGGTGAAATTCCCACCCCTTGGCTTCCACAATGGAAAGGCATAATTGAATGGATTCCATATTTACTATATAAGAAAAGGTCTCATCATAATCTATCCCATGGATTTGATGAAATCCTTTGGAAACCAATATTTCCTTATACATGCTTAATTCTCCATCTGCTACATTATGGTTCCTGTATACCCATCTACATTGGACAAAATTCACTTCTAAAGGAAGCATAACTAGATCCCAAGTTTGGTTCATGAGGAGAGAGTTGTACTCCTACTTCATAGTAGCTTCCCAAAAGGGATTCCCTATAGCTTCTACATAAGTCTATGGGTCTGAAGGTATAACTATATATAAATGCATGGGAATAATTGGTTCATTAGTTGTGAGTGAAATAAGAGGATCCTAAAACTAAGACCTGATCCTCCTCTAATCTTCTATATCCCCCATAAGGTCTCTTGCTTCCTATATGGTTGTTTGTGCCTCTATGGTGGCTCAACATCTACATGATCATCATTGAGATTCTCATCATCTTCCAAATCAAATTCATATATTAGATATGAAATATGATCTGAGTGAGTAGAATCATCATCACATATGTCTAGTGTAGGAAATGATACAAAGGGCTCTGTATGTGGCTCCAATGGTGCATGCAAGAGAGTTTCCTCAAACTGAACACTATGCTCAATGGTAATCTTGTCAATAGAGGGATCATGCAACATGTAACCCTTCACACCATATATATATCCCACAAATATGCATGTGGTACTATGCATATCTAATTCTTTCCTCTTTTTTTAGAGGGTACGTTGGCCCATGCAAGCGATCCAAATATTTAGAAGTAGGTGACTTCTGGTTTATTACCACTTAATGCCTCAAAGCGAGTTTAGTCCTTGAAATATCTATGAGGAGATCTATTTTGAATGTGTTTAGAATAGTTAAGTGCCTTAGCCCAAACCTTGGGCGGTAGAGATATTGCATCCAACATGTAAGTGGCCATCTCCTTGAGGTATCGGTTGTTCCTTTTGGCTACTTCTTTCTACTACAAAGTGTAAGGTACTATGTATTAGAATTTTATACCTACCTATGAACAAATATGTTGGACGTATCAATTCACATATTCCCCCCCATTATCTATGTGGATAATTTTCATGTTTCTCCTTAACTGAGTCTCTACATGTGTTTTGAAGTGTTTAAGATGATAAAAACCTCACAATTCTACCTGATAAAATACACCCAAGTGTATCGTGAGAAATCATTTATTAATGTAAGAAAATACCTTTCTTTGTTGATGTATGGATGAGGAAAGGGTCCCATCAGATCACTATGGATGAGCTCCAAAGGAGGGGTTTCTCTCCAGGCCTTCGCTTTCTCAAAATTATCCTAGGGATGTTTTCCAAGAACTCATCCTTACAAAGTCCTTCAGAAAAATATATGTTGGGAAAGTTGTTGACTGCTTTATGTTTTCATAGTTTCTACATGAATTTGAAGTTTCAATTGCCAAACATATCTTTCCATAATCTAATAGTATAATCAACATGCATCAATAGTAAAGAAGAAACATATATAATAGTGAACTTACTAAAAGTATACAAATGATATTGGTGGTTTACCTAACGAACAACAATCGTGGAGTTATGATGCATATAAGATATGGTTATGGAATTAGGTGTGAATTCCACCCTTTTTCCTATACCAAAACACATTATCTAATAAATGGAGAGTAGGGTCAGAAAGAGTTTTGGAACTTGCAATATGTTCTCAAAACTTTCATGTTGGATTTCTACTCTCCCTTGGCCAATCAACTCAACTAGGGTATCATCTCCCATAAGGATGGGAGGACCCATGCATGTAGAAATAGAATATTAAACATTTTTTGTTTCTACCATATGATGGGATGTGCCTAAATCTAAGATCCATGATTCATGAGAATATTTAGTGACAATCATTTCATGATACTTAAATAATTTTGGTTGATCTTTCGGCTTCTTCTTGGAGGCTTTGGGAACGTGATCCCCAAGGTTTTTCTTCTGAATAATATGCGCCATATAATCAATCTCTTTCTTCATGCATGGAGACTCAAGATGATAACCAGGGTTGAAGTAAACAAATTTGGTCTTCCCTCGTTTTCCTTTTTCACCTTTGGAGCCAAAGGAATCATCGAAGGGTTTGGAGTACCCTTCCTTATTTGTCTCTGGATGCACCTTTCGCTTGCCTCTTGTCTTGGAATTTGAATTGGAAGTGTTGTTTCTTTCATGCACATGAAGTGCATGCACATTGGGTCCATTGATTATCCCCATTTTGATGAGATTATATTTCTCATACATGAGGGATTCAATAAATTGATCCAATGCCAAAACTTTTGAAGTCGCTCCTGAAGTGAATATGTTTGTATGAAATGATCAGACGTAAAAAAACATAATCTGCACCAAGTTTTTCTAATATTTAAAGGATTAACTGACTATATTGAGTGGATTTGTCTGTTACACATCCATTTAAATGAAGGGGGTGGGAATTGAACTTCGTAAAGAAGTGTTGGATGTCATCAAAATTCCTTGGATATATGGAATTTAGCTTGACCTTAAGCATAGGGCCTCTCATTTCATCCTATTTACCAAAGAGGTTCTCCAAGTTTGTTCAAATCACATATGGTGTGGTACAAGATTCAATGTGAAATAGAAGATTCGGGGACATATAAACAAAGAGGAGGTTGTAAGCTTCATCCATGCAATTGAGATACCTATTATTCTCGATAGAAGTGTGTGTCTCAACATTTATATCCATGGTAATGCGATACAATCCTCTGCATCTAAGTTGATGCATAATTTTTAGCTTCAAATTGAATTAGTTATTAGGTGTGAGAAGTATTTCTAGTGAATAATCCATCTTTTCTAACTGCATATCACATATGGAACTACAAATAATATACCTATGTGCCTCTATCATAGAAACCTATGGGATATGATACCATGTATAATTGTGGTGAAACCTGCACCGAGAATATAGCTAATAACAATTAATACACAACTCGTAGATTGAGATAAGGAGAGAAGATATTAGAGAAAATAATTAATAGAATTGCATTCACTAATGAGCGAATGATTAATTACACATGATATTGATCCGGATTATTTTCGGCACGAAATGAGAGCGGAGATATAATAAATAAATGCACAGAGATATCGCATATATCCAGTAATATAATAGAAATATATCAGAGATGCAACCATAAACACAGAGATACAGTAATACACGATTTCTATTAATGAAATAAATGTACAGAGACTGTAAAAATACAGAGTGAAAAACTCGCTATAATGGTGGCAGCTTATCTCTGAGAAGAGATGTGACGGCTACTCGCATTCGCAAGAAGATGATTACAATGAGGCTCTAGAGGCCTTTTTACAATAGACGAGAATGCCAAAAGTCCTAGACATCCAAAAACCTAACCCTAGGAGATGAAGCGCCAAAAGTCATGTGGGCCCCGTTTGGGTAAGTTGGTGCATCAACTTCCCGGGGTCGTAACTTTTGCATACGATCTCCGTTTTAGGCGTGTGATAGCTCGTTGG
>JASDQU010103048.1:69013-80667 GCA_032191745.1 Picea mariana
TCCCCTTATCAGTTTCAGTGCTGAATCAATGTTGGGGTTCTCATGCTCGAATGAGAAGGTTACTACAAAATTCAGTTGTAATCATGTCCACTCTATAGTGCCTCTACGCATCTCATGGTCTATGTACCAGTTCCTTGGGATCCCTTCCAAGGTATGAATAAAGTGATGAGGCCATTCCTCTCATGGTGTCATCCTCCATTGTGTTCTACACTTCTCCAAGTGTTCAACTGGTGTTCCTTGCCCATCATACTTTTGCATTGTATTTCTCCCCTGTTCTGCACCAAATATAATGCGCAGTAGTCATTTACACTAATAACAGTCTTGGATTGTTTCTTTGTGTGCACCCCACCATCTTGCAAGTGTTTCCTTGAGTGAAATATATATGGCTAAGAGCATATGATTTTATAACACTTCCTCTTCATATTTTTTCAAGAATTCCTCTAAGTCTTTTAGCCCATGAAAACTGGGAGGTTCCCTTATCTCTGTACCAACCCATCTCATTGTGCAATCTATTCTTGCACACCTTCTTGTGGAAAATTCATGTAATAGTTGTTTCCAATACCCTAAACATGTGTCTGAGTTGGAAGCACATGATGTAATGCTTCTCCAGCTGAGTATCCCATCTGCAGTTGGGTTGAAATAATCATCTTCTCGCATGGTGGTCCTATACAAGTAGTTTATTTATTCCAGATCCAAACAAGTCACTTCTACAAACCTTTCTCCTTCTGAAGGATATAATGGTGTAATGACTCTATATTCACCTGATTCAAAAATCATTTTTCTTGTCTTTAGGTTGATTATAGCCTAGTTATCAAATTCCCAATCTAATCCAAGTAATGCTTGGTAAGGTTTTTTTCCATCTACTATCTCTATCACTTCAAAATTTGTCATAGTGCGCACTCCATACAAATCTACTGTCACACCTTTAAGTCATCCAATTAGTAAGACTCTGTGTTGATTTGCTAGTTTCAACTAGCCATGTGAATAGCCTAATGTGGGTTCTCCCATACACTACCATGTATTCTTAGGCAAGACATTTACTTCAGAGCATAAATGTAGTATAATACCTCCCTTGTTGAAATCCCCAATGTTAACATTCAGTTTGAATTCTCTACTTGTCCTTCTTCTTGTATGGAGATGATTGACTATTTTCTGCTCTAACTTCCCTTCTATCTCTGTGTTGCATCTTTCTAGCAGATTTTGTAAGACCTTAACAGATGATGGATCATTCAAAAACTTAACACAGTATTGCAGAAAAGTCTTTATCATACTTACTTGCTCTAAAGGTTGTCCTTTACTGGTATGGTCCATTGAGGATGGCATCTCATACATTGGTGGGTTCCGAGTTTGTTGGGAGACTGATGTAGACACAACATTGTGCTTGAGAAACTCTTGTCTAGCCTCCTTAAATGTTTCCTTTTCTTTCTATGCGTCAAACTACTTATGTGGCTCAATATTATTCTTAACCCATTGGTGTTGATTTGGATCTTGTTTTGCTACATCAGCTCCTATCTTGGATCCTCCTTGAGTGACTATATTAATGTTTCTCCAATCATCCCTAGATTTTACAGAAATCCACTGGACATTCTGGTTGTTTTGGTTCCTTTTTTCCTGGATCTTTCCCAAGAGTGTTGGGCAGTCTTCTGTGTCATGGTCTGTTGCACAACAATACATACATGTCGTCGATGGAAGTGGAAAATCTCGTGCATAATGTACTGGTTGTTGGAAGTTGTGGCACATTATTGGTCCTTTACCTCACCCAAATCCTCCTCTGCCTCTTCCTCCATATCTATATCCACCTCAATATCCTTGCGGTGCATTGTACTGGAGTACCTGGTTATACTGCACAGGATTATACTATGGTTGCACATTATTGTACTGCAGTTGTGCATTGTTGTACTATGGTTGTGCATTCTTGTATGGTGGTGGTACCTGGATGAAATGAGGTGCAACTTGTCCTTTCATAATTTCTTCTTGCACCCTATAAGTGTCTGAAGTTGTTTCTCTCATAAGCTTCGTCGTTCTACAATCCTTATCATCACGACCAACTGATTTGAAAAAATTGCAATATGAACTTTTTGGTATTGTCTTATACTTATGTATCATTGGACAATGATATGGATCATGCCCATGAGTCTTACAAATCTTGCACCATGGTCCTCCTATTGGCAAGGGGTTTGGCACCCTTGTTGCCATGTACTGCGCAAAATTTGGACATTTGTTCTTATGGTGTCCTTCTGTCCTGCATAGCATACACCAAAAAACTTATGTTTTCTCTTTGCTCTTATTATGGTTAAGTTGAAATGTTAGATTCTTCAAATACTCCTTCAACTCCTCTATTGCTAGATCTGTCTGCTAATACTGGTTCTCTTCTAGTTGCAGGGCTACTTGCAGAGCCTCTGCCTAAGTTTGGAACTTCTGTTGCCTTAAAGGATAATTCAAGTGTGGTAATAGTGATTTCACAAATAAATTCCTATGTTGCATGTCAGTAATTGCATATTTCAACTTAACTTTCATACGTTTGAACCTCTGATCAATCTCCCAAACAAACTTACCCGGTTTCTACCCGATTTCAATCATTTCATTCATATACTAGTCTTCTGAGTTTGGCTTCTGAAATTCGTTTACCAGTAGTTTTTTCACGTCTACAATAGTATTTGGTACTCTTTGTGGACTGTTTACATCTGAGGTCATGCACCACTCTAGTGCATAGTATCTTAGTGTGATAGATAATTGCGTGAGATTTTTATCCTCATTTGTGATCTGCTTTGCTTCCCAGATCTTCTCACAAATTACTAAGTGCTTTTCAGGGTCCTCTGATGCCTCTCCCCGAAATTTTGGTAATCTGATTGTGGGATCATGTCCTGCCATTTTGAATTGTGTTGAACTATTGCCTCTGTGTGGTGTAGATAATTGATTGTTACTTCCTGAACTTGCTCCCCCAATTGATTTTCCTTGATTGGATCCCCGTCATGTTGTTCTTCTTCCACTAAAATTCGGTTGTCTAAACACTGATGTTCTTTCTGGTGTATTAGTCGCACATGGGGTTGTAGGTTCCACACTGGTGGTGATATGGATTGGAGTTTAGCCTTCTGTTCCTGACCCTAGACCTCCTTTTTCCCTTTCATATGTTTCATGTAGGATTTCCTCAATCTTCTCCACAGCCCGAAGATCTTCTACCTCTTCTTCATCGCTTGCCAACCCCTCTCTGTCATCTATGGCTCTCTTCTTGTTATTCATTTTATATTGGTAGGGTATTTTGTTGCGTGTCTTTCCATATTTTTCCATTATCTGCTTTATCTTATCCTCTCCCATCATGATTGGGTCCATGACGTCCTTCTTCTTTCCCTTATCCATATCCCTGTCCATATCTCAACCTCCTGTCATTGCTTCCCCCATTCCCCCATGCACATAGGGAAGTTTAGTTGTATAATTCTATGGTGATCACACCGTTGTCATACAATAAAATATTTATTGAAGTATACAACAATCTGATGTACCTACCTCAGGGTATTTTTAAAAAATACTACTCTCCTGTGGTTTAGGACTTCGCGGTATCCACTGCAAATTCAATGGTAAACCCTACAACAATATTGTCTAACCATAAATCTACTACGCGCGTAAATTTGTTATTAACATGTTGTAACTGCACGATCTCCACAGGATTCCACTCCAGCTGTCTAATTCAATTTTTAGGATGGTTGTCCTTTAACCTAAATAACCACTCCTGCAACAAATTCGAGAAATCATATTAAAATACCTCATGCAAGTCGCTAAACACGTATTTGTTGAGATATTTGCGCGGTGTTAACTTAGGGTTTCTGTTGTCCTTCTGTGAAAACTCAAGTTCCTTTGTTTTTAACCATCTTTCAATCTTCACCTTCGTTGGATTCCATGGCCTGAGCATTCCCTTCTATGCTTTCATCCTCCGTGCGTTTCTTCCACAGATCTCGTCCACTCAATCCAGTGCAGTTCTAGTCGGCAACATAACCATTTTTTGGTTTGATATTCTTCTTGGGCTGACCCAGGTTCTGATCTCAAACAAGTTTCCAACAAAACCCTCAAAACTATTGGCCCTCCTGGTAAAACAGAAGGAAACTTTGTGCACAGGCTGCACAACACAGTCTCACCCAAGACAGATTTTATGGGGGACTGCAATACTCATGTGTTTGCAGTCTAGGAATGAGTTGGGATTGTGGTTGGCTTCCTTCTTCCTTATGCATTATCCTTGTTAATCATTCATCTACTTCTATGATTTATTCATCTTTAAACCTATACATGCATGTTGATATAACTACTTTAACCATTCATTCTTAAGCTAATGATCAACATAAAAGTAAAGCATTAATTAACAATCACATAGAACACAAGGTTTACCATGGTTCACCCCCTCCCGGGGATATGTCCACAAAGATCTAGCTTCTCTGCTCTTTTATTTATTCTGTTGTAAAATCTTGCGCTGCACTCATTACATCTTCAATAATACAATCAAAATGAGGGTAAGTACCCTCTGTGAGGCTGACTAGATCACACCAGGCTTCCCAGCCTGTGACCTAACCCTTAAAATACTAACTAATTCGACTCTTCTACAAGAATCATAACAAACTTGCTTACAGTTATTCACCGAACTCTTGAACTTACTGAACCTTTTACCCTCATCAACCTAATGAGCCTCGTCAACCCATAACCTCGACCTCATAGGTCCTTATTTATACTAATTTTTAGGCTTATAGCTGTTACAATCTTTGTCAAAAACCCTAACCCTATCATGCTTAGACTTGTATGCTTGTGCACCACGTTGCTTTTCCTCCTGCATGTTGTTTTTCCTTCTTTTTCTGCATGTTTTTTTCTTTCCACCTATTGCGTGCGCTCCAAAATTAGGTCTTTATTTCCAAAAATAGGTCTTTCCCCAAAACATATCTTTCTCCCAAAAATAGGTCTGCACCCAAAATAAAATTTCTTCCCAAAATAGGCTTGCGCCCAACAATTATGTAAAATTATGGAGTCAACGAGAGTCGAACCCGTGACCTCCAGAACCTCCCAAAGCCTTAACAAACCCTCCATTACCATCACGTCATATAATGTGACTTAACATATGAATGGTGCACATTATATTTAAAGTGGTTTAAAGTTTTGTTTGGGCGACAAAAGGGTTGAGGGCCTAATTCCTCGACCCTTAGCCCTTGGTTTATGTAATATACAATGCAACCCACACTTAATTCATGGAAGGGCTTAAAATAATTTCCAACGAATATAACCATATGTAATATGGTTATAATGGAGTATAACAATCCACCAACAAAACACACGAATATATGGTAGTTGATGGGGGCTCGAACCCCCTACTTACCATATATAAACTCTACGACTTAACCAATAAGCTATATATATGGTTTGTTTAAACAAACAACCATTTTTCATTTAAATCCGACCACAAAATTTGGAAATCGGTTAAAGGTCGTGCTCTATTTAATGGGTGGACATACCGAGGTTGTACAGAGACACATTAATGTAGAGTTTAGTATTGTAATTTGTGCGTGAGGGTACCTAAGTTGTGAGGCTACACCGTAAAGCACATCGAGGGGTACCTTGATGGAATTTCGAGAATTTTATACTGATTTTGCACGATTTTTTGCAAGGAAACAAACGATGAACTCCATTTATGCATTTTGGCAACATGTAAAAAGGTCATTGTAAAACATGAACATTTGAGCATTAAATAAAGGAAGGTCTCTATTGGAAGTGGACCCGGAGAGGTGGCCCAAATTGGGTGAGCTTCGTTTTTCCAACTTGTGTATGTGATTTCATTATTATTGTTCATTTCAAGCTCAATTATTTGTAATTTATTTTATCATTAAAGTGGATTTGGTTAGATAAGTACTTCACATGTAATTTGCATACAGTCAAGCGATCATTTTATTTCGAATGTCAAGTACATGTTTCATATGTATTAAAATAATAAATGAAATATAAGGATATTTCAGATCAAGTTGGTATCAGAGTAGGTTTGACAAGTGTTTGCAAGTGAATGCTTACCAGAGCTAAACTCAAACTTGGTAAAGGAAAACTTGCAAGTTATAAGTCTGAAATTGGAAAGAGATTTCGAAGACATAAGATGGCTTTTGAAAAGGGAGAAGAAGAAGATCAGACCATGAGTCATGAAGAGATCAGAGCTACGCTTCAATCATTAAAAGAAACAATATATGAGTTAGAACCCCCTTCACCATCCTCCTCCTCCTCATCATCAGTTTCTTCTGAAGTAAGTAAACATAATTTCTTCTTGTCAAAAGAAGTCCTTAAGAAGTCTAATCATAATCTTCCATTACTAAAATTGGATGTTAAGTTTGAATTGCTGACCTATGATGGAGAATTGAATGCCAAGAAATTGGACTACTGGATCAAGAAGATAGAGGTATATTGCAGGGTTCAAAGGATTATGGACGAGGTTGTAAAGATACAATTAGCTTCTCTTCGACTAAGTGGCATTGCCTTAATATGGTGGGAGAGTAATATGCAATTTGTTCTTGTTCAAAAGGGTAAAGTAATCTCTTCCAGGGATAAGTTTACTAAGGCTATAAGGAAATAATTCTATTCACCGGCACATACACAAACATTAATGGTTGAGTGGCAACATCTAAGACAGGGTAAAGGCCAAAATATTCAGGCATATACATAGGAATTCAAGAAGAAGGAATTATCATTAGGGATTCTGCTGTATACTCATAAAAATATTCTGAAGTATATTGGTGGAATGCACTCATATCTTCGTCACACTATTCTAATGTTTATCTCGATTAACATTGATAAGGTGTCAATACAAGCTACACATCTAGAGGCTAGTAAGGTTAAGCATGTGAGAGAAGATAAGAATCCATTCAAGTTCGAGAAGAAACCGAAAGATAAATGGTAGAGTAAGAAATCAACCACAATGAAGCAAGTTGAGGGAATACCTACATGTTCCCACTATAAGAAAAAAGAACATGAGGAATCAAAGTGTTGGAAGTTGCATCCATAATTACGACCAAATAAATTCAAGGAAAAGGGAAGTAGAAGATTGTTGCATCAACTCATCAGGACCTAGGGTCAGATTCTAGAGATGAATCTAAGATCATGGTCATAGGAAGCAAAGGTATATCAACAATCAATTCAAATTCCTCACTACAATCCGCCAAAATGGAAAGTGATATTGATAAAAAGAAGAGAAGTGAGTTTTTTCATGTCAGAGTTATAGTTAAACATACCAAGGTAGATACTTTATTTGAAACTGGATCTCAAGTCAATCTAATTTATGAAGCAATTGTTAAGAAGTCGGATTTAAAGATGACACCTCAAAAAAATCCATATCCATTAGGTTGGGTGTGTGACGATGCTAAGTTGCAAGTGACAAAGCAGTGTAAGATCAGGTTTGCAATAACGACTAAGTTCTTTGATGAGCTTGAGTTAGATGTTGTGCCTCTTTACATTTGCGGCATTGTATTGGGTAGTCCATATATATTTGACAGGAAGGTTGTATTCTACTGAGAAGAGAATAAATATCATATTTTCAAGGATGGGGTTGAATATATTGTTAGATCTCATCGCATCAAAACTAATTTATCTTTAGTGAGAACAAGGAAAATGAAGAGACTCATGAGTGCAAGTAAATCTTTTGTTCTCATGATATTGAAACAAAAAGAAGAATATATAACACACATTTTATCAAGTTGTGATCCACGTCATAAACAAGAGTTCATCAACATCATATCTAATTATGATGAGTTGTTTCAGGAACCTACAGGGTTTCCTCCTAAAAGGGAGGTAGAACATGAAATATATTTGCAACAAGATGCTCCTCTTCTGAACATTGGAATGTATAGGTCATCAGTGATTGAGAATGCAGAAATTAAGAAGTAAGTTCAAGAGTTTCTCGATAAGGGAATCATCAGACCAAGCTCTTCTGTGTGTGGTTCTCCTATTGTATTAGTTTTGAAGAAATATGGCATGTGGAGGATGTGTATTGATTTTCGAGCCCTGAACAAGATTATGGTAAAGAACCATTATCCTCTTCCTAGATTAGATAATCTATTAGATCAGTTAAAGAATGTCGTGTATTTCACTAAGTTGGATTTGAGAAGTGGTTACCATCATATCAAAATTGTAGAAGGTGACATATGGAAAACTGCTTTTAAGATGAAGCAAGGCTTGCTCGAATGGTTGGTTATGCCATTCAGGTTATGTAACACACCAACAACATTTATGAGAGTAATGAATGATGTGTTCAGACCCCACATAGATGATTTTGTTATTGTCTATCTAGACGGCATATTGATCTTTAGTCAAAGATGGGATATCATATAAAGCATGTCAAGAAAGTCTTTCAACTCTTGAAGAAGGAGAAGTTGTATATCAAGTTATGTATATCAAGTTATCTAAATGTGAATTTGGAAAAAAATCTCTAGTATATCTAGGATACATTGTAGTGAATGATCAGCTAAAGATATATCCTGCAAAGGTAGAAGTCATTGTAAAATGGCCCAAGCCAACTACTGCCACCGAAGTCAGGAGCTTCTTAGGAGCAGTGCAATACTGGAGAAAATTCATTGCTAATGTCTCATACATAGCAGCACCTCTACATGCATTAACAAGTGTTAAACATGTCTTTCAATGGGGGGGAAGAAACAGAAAGCCTTCGAGACATTGAAGGAAAAGATAAGCATCGAACCAGTTTTGGCGTTGTTATGTGTGCCACAAGTAAGCCTAGAAACATAAAGCTAGTGTTATATATGCCACTTCCAATACCTTCTCAACCATGGGAAAGTATCTCCATGGACTTTGTAGAAGGTTTTTCGATGTCCAGGAAAGGTCGTGATTATCTGTATGTCATGGTGGACATATTCAACATGATGTGTATTTTGATTCCATGCAAAAAATAAGTCACAAATGAATAGACAACACATATGTTCTTTCCTAATGTATGGGTTCATTTTGGACTTCCTACATCTATTATATCAATCGAGACTCTCGATTTCTGGAAAAGTTTTGGTCTCATTTATGGGAGCTAATGGACACTAAGTTAAATAAGATCACAAATTTACATATACAAAAGGATGGATAGACAGAGGTGGTAAAAAGACCAGTGGTACATCTACTTCTAGGATACTGCAACAAGCATCCTAAGTTACGGGGATGAACAATTACCTTATATACAACATGCCTATAATCATGCCATGCATTCATCTACTCAGAAAACTCCTTTTGAAGTATGTTTGGGGTACTTTCCTAAGACACCTATGGAATATGTCTTTGGAGAAGCAGGTAAATAAGATGGACAGGATGGTACAGATAAATCTAAAAGTTTCATTCAAAAGATTCAACAGGTACATCAAGCAGTAGAGGAACAATTGGAGAAGATCCAAGCCAAGTACAAGGCAAGTCATGATAAACATCAGGTTGATAATCATTTTTATGTCGATGGTGAAGTATGGTTACATATGAGCAAAGATAGAATGAATGGTGAAGGTAAGAAACTAAGGCCAATCCAATATGGTCCATTCAAGATCTTGGAAAAGATTGGTACTAATGCCTTTCATTTAGATCTATCAACCTACATGCAAATGTATTCAGTGGTAAATGTTGAGAATTTAAAGCTTTATGAGCCTCCTATGATTATGGATTAATATGAAAGTATTCAGGTTCTAGCAGTTAATAATTTTTCTCCAGAATATTTGGACGAGCTACAGGAAGATGTCATTCTCAACAAAAGGATCAAAACTTCACAACGAGGTGATGTGGAATATCTTCGAGTTGGTCTTAAAGGGGTAAAACCAAGTAAATCCAAATTGATGGAGATCGAAAGGGTGAGGGAACTCTACCCTCACTTAATTTCGGAGTAATCAAAACTTTTGATGGTCCAAAAGTCTTCCAATGGGGAGGAATGATCCAGGAATGCTCACAGAGGTCCAGGAGGATATGAAATGTCCACAGAGGTCTAGAATGGTTCATAAATGATCAAAATTTGACCATCCCAATTTATCTCTAAAATTCCATCAATGCACAGAGTTCATTTATATCTTTCCAGCGACGCAAGTTTTTCCTCAAAGAGAGTTCTTATGAAGAAGTTATGATCGGTCAAAGTTCAAGTCAAACATGTCAAAGTCGAAAGTCAAAGGGGTAAAAGGTGACACATGTCACTACTGCAAGGGTGACATGTGGTATGAACGTACATATGATGTGGCCATACCCCAAGGTGCCACGTGGGCCGACTATACGTTGATTGGGCAGATGAGTTGGAAACTGACTCAACATTTGTGCAATCCAGTTGAACCAATCACATGTTTGACAAGTGGCAAGGTTCAACCAATGAGAGGCCACCACGTGGCGACCTCCCATTGGCCTATATTGGTATGGTTATGTAAAATTATGGAGTAGATGGGGGTCAAACCCACGACCTCCATAACCTCCCAAAGCCTTAACAAACCCTCCATTACCATTGCGCCATACAACATGACTTAACATATGAATGGTGCACATTATATTTAAAGTGGTTTAAATTTTTGTTTGGGCGGAAAAAGGGTCGTTGGTTGATGTAATATACAATGTAACCCACATTTAATTTGTGGAAGGGATTAACGAAATTGCAAACGAATATAACCATATGTAATATGGTTATAATAAAGTATAACCATCCACCAACAAAATGCATGAATATATGGTAGTCGGTGGGGCTCAAACCCCCAACTTACCATATATAAACTCTACGACTTAACCAACAAGCTATATATATGGTTTGTTTAAACAAACCAACCATTTTGCATTTAAATCCGACCATAAAATTAAGAAATTAGTTAAAGGCCATGCTCTATTTAATAGGTGCATGGACCGAGGTTGTACAGAGACACATTAATGCAGACTTTAGTCTCATAATTCATGCTCAAGGGTACCTAAGTTGTGAGGCTACACTGTAAAGAGTTTCGAGGGGTAACTTGAGGAAATTTCGAGAATTTTATACTCATTTTGCACGATTTTTCACAAGCAATCCAATGGTGCACTATGTTTATTCATTTGAGAAACATGTAAAAAGGTCATTGTAAAACACAAACATTTAGGCATTAAATAAAGAAAGGTCTCTATTGGAAGCAGACCCAGAGAGGTAGCCCAAATTGGGTGAACTCTGTTTTTCCAACTTGTGGTATGTGATTTCATTATTGTTGTCCATTTCAAGCTCAATTATTTGTAAGTTATTTTATCATTAAAGTGGATTTGGTTAGATAAGCACTTCACATGTAATTTGCATACAATCAAGCAATCATTTTATTTTGAATGTCAAGTAGATGTTTCATATGTATTAAAAGATTAAAGAGCATCTAAGGATATTTCAGATCATTGATGCATTTATTAATCATATATGCACTAGTGGTGGCGCTTCATGTAAATTCACAGGATGCACTGGCATCCGAGTCAAGCCGAAGTGTTTACGCGCACCATGTGGACTTAAAAAACAATCTAAAAAAGGCCAAATTTCAGGCCAATTTCAAATTTTAATCCAATGAAAATGAAAATGACAAGGTAATAAACAATTTAACTGGTCTCTTCTCTCTCGAGGACACATGGTTTCACCATAGAGAAGAAATGAAAATTCACAGTATTTTCCAAATTTTGGAAATGTGTGGAATCTA
>JASDQU010103048.1:126422-138711 GCA_032191745.1 Picea mariana
AAGACTTTGGCTTGATACCATTCTTAAAACAACTAAGAGAAACTTTAAAGCACCATCTATTGTCCATTTAAGTTTGTTTTTAAGTTTTGCATATTTGTTTTTAAAGTTTTGCATATAGTTGTAACTCAATCATTTTAAAGGACTAGATGCCCTTTATATAACGATCATTTTTACATACTGAAAACATAACAACAAACATAAAGTAAGAGTACTCCTCTCACTAGTTTCAAATACCATTTGCAAGCTTTCTTAAAGAGATAAAACATCTTTTGAAAGGTTATCTACTTTTGCATTGAGTTCTCTAAAACAGGTTGAAAGGACACTTATTCTAGCCTATTCCTTTCCTCTATAATTTTTTCCATGATTGGGATGAGAAGTAAATTATCCAAATTAATGATACCCTTTGCATATTATTACTAACTTTAAAACCCCCAAGACTTGGATATTAACTTTTTCTATGGAAACTCTTATTTTTAAGAGCACCCACAGAGCACATAACTCAACTCTTTTGTTGAAGTTGTTGATTATAAGAGTAGCAAAAAAACAAATATTTACACGCGGAAATCTCACATAAGGAGAACAATATACTCACAAAGATCACATTGTATTAATGTACAATAATGATACATCACTCTCACACATCAATACATATGTGAGACCTCATAATATAGCATTGAGGTGCTCATAACAAGATGTCCAATATAGCATAACAATCTCCACAATATCTCCATGAATATTGATGCAAGAGAATATTGCTTCCAAGATCTTGTACAATTGATGAGACCTAGGGGGGTCTTTCATTTTATTAAAGGAGTTGTTTGATTAATGCATTTTACAATTTTTCCTATGTTTTATTCTAGAAAGATTCATAGGATAGAATTGAGTGAGATTGATATGTATGTAATTAAATCCAATTGTTATATGGATCTAGAGAGTTTTGTGAGGGTTAGAGGAATCCTAGGATGAGTGAGAGATCTTAGGAATTAGTTGAAGATCTCTAGAAAATATTGTGGATCTAGGGGATTCTTAGGGATTGTAGTTGAGAGGATTATGGATTCGAACCAAAATTGGTTACATAATACTTTTGTTTAAATTGTAATCCTAAGAGGAACATAGGGTAGGCCCAGAATAGGATATCAAACCATAGAGAGGTTGACCATTAGAAAAGCATGCCATGAGAGGTTGGCAAACAGTGAGGAATTGGGCAAGGAAAGAAAGATAGGCATATAAAAGCAAAATCATGCTGATAGAAGGCATTGAGATGCCTTATGTAAACTATATGTGTAGTGTGGTGTATTTGATTAATAGGAAAGAGGAACACTCTGTTTCGAGTGTTATGTGAAATGATGGTTTGAACCTTGTTCATCATCAAGACTATATATATGTGTGTGTGTGTGTGTGTGTGTGTGTGTTAATGTTCTGTAATCATAGGACTTTCAAGTCAGAATTGGAATATGCAAGTCATAGCGCAACTAGATTTATTGTAATTCAAGCGAGATTAAGTGGGAGAGAGTATGGATGTGAGTGTGATTGTATAACCAGAATATCAATAGATCAATTATGTTGACATATTTCATTGGAAAGGAAATCTGATCCAGGTGGATATCGATGGCCACCAACCTATTCCATTGGCTCGAAAAACAGTTTTACACCTTGGCAATTTTTTGGTAGTTTTTCGGGTTCCAAACTTTCGAGGTCATTTTGAGGCCCTAAACGACGTTTTTTTGGGATTTAAGGCCTAGGTGATTGCCAAAGGCACTGACTTGGGCCAATTGAAAATTGTTCTTATTGGTTATACCTTTCTAATGGGCTATTGTGCGCCTAAAACAAAGATCGTATGCAAAAGTTACGACCCCGGTAAGTTGATGTACTAACTTACCCCAATGGGGCCCATATGACTTTTGTCGCTTCATCTCCTAGGGTTAGGTTTTTGGATGTCTAGGGTTTTGGCATTCATCTTTATTGTAAAAATAAATTCAAAGCCTCATTGTAGTCATCTTCTGGCAAATGAGCGCAGCCATCACATCTCTTCTCAAAGATAAGCCGCCACCATTCTAGCAAGCTTGTTTTCCGCTACATTTTACAGTTTCAGCTTATTTCCATATTGAATAGAAACTAGTTTTATTGTATATTTGTTATTTTGTGTTAAGAATATTTTGATAATAATCTGTATTCATTTTGTTCTTCTCATAAAATCAGGATCAATGGTATTAGAGAGATATGCTCCTTGTTGTTCCTAATGCATGTCCCCAATGAGGTCAGGGTACAAAGAATTGGGTCTCGAGCATGTTTCTCTTGAGGAAAAAAGCTTCTCGCATGCCCAAACGACCTCTCATGGCGGGAGAAAATAAAGACTATGGGACAGGAGATCCCTTCAAAATGTTGATCGAGGAATCCCTCATGCAATAGAGGAACGAGATGATGGATATTTTTGCACAAATCCTTCGACGACTACCAACATGCGACACATCTTCCTCAAACGGAGGCGTCGCCCCCTTCATGGTACAAATCAACTTTGATATTCCTATATTTGAAGGTCAGATAGACGTAGATATTGTAGACAAATGGTTAAATCTTATAGAAGGGTATTTCTCTGTCCATAACTTCTCGAATAGAGAAAATATTACTTTTGTGCTCCTCAAATTCGTTCCCCATGTCAAAGATTGGTGGGAAACTTTCTGCAAGCAAAAGAAAAAAGATCAACCCTCATTATTTAAAGTCGTGGTCACCTGGGATTCCTTCAGGGATGTTATTAAGGAACAATACTACCCTGTTGGATGTTATGACGACCTGTACACAAAATGGAAAGAGACCAAGCATTGCCCGAGTTCACAAATATCTTCCATACCTTGTGCACCAAGATGGGTATCAAAGATTCTAAGTGACATCTGGTGCTCAAGTATCACGACGGTCTGCATATATACATCCAGGTCAAAATGGAGTTTCTAGACATCTCATCCTTGGGCGCAACCTACCGATATGTCGTCAAAATTGAGTAGAAGCTCAAACAAAAGAAGCAGCAATTTGGGCCTGGGAACCCCTCACAACAAAATCTAGGAAAAGGCAGCCCCAACCCGTAGAATAAAGGATAGAGCAAAGACAGACTGCCTCAGGAAAACCAGTCAAGGCCGCAAGAAAATAAGGACACCAAAAAGAAAAAGAAAAAGAAAGATACCGAGAAGTGGTGCGACTTCCATAAGATCCCCTGACATAACATTGTTGATTTCCGCTCAAAGTAGTCACTGGTGGCTGAGGTGAAAGCCTCTGAATCAGATGCGGGTTCCGACTCTGAGTCAGAACCAGAAAGGGGGAGATAGATCATTGACGCAGAACCCAATGCTACCATTTCTACCACCAAGCTCCATCTCGGTGAACTAGACGAGCCAGAGGAAGGTGAGCGCCTTTTTAATTCACATATGTGGGTGAAGGGTACCCCACTGCATTTCATTGTTGATAGTGGTAGCCAGAAGAACCTCATCTAAGCATAGGTTGTCAAGCGACTCACCCTGCCGACAATGCCGCACCCACAATCCTACACCATCAGATGGCTCTGCCAAGGCAGCGACATCTACATCGGCCAACAATGTTTCCTGTCATACAGAATCAAGCCCTTCAATGACGAGGTATTGTGTGATTTTTCCCCTCTCAAAGTTTGTAATATTCTTTTGGGTCAACCATATTTATGGAAATGCCATGTTGTGTATGATTCTAGGCCTCACAATGTTGTTATTACTTTGAACAATAAATTATATATGATACCCGAGGTAGTCCCACCTAGTGATATTTCCTTGATCTTCGCCAAGCAATGCAGGAAGGTCATCTATCAGACAGGGAAGTTTTTCTTCTTCGTGATTCACTCTTAGAATGGGTGAAAGATTACAGCCACATCCAGGGTCTTCACGGCCGACCTCTCTACACAACAGAAGCAAGTAGATAAGTTCGTGGAAGAACACTTAGATGTCTTCTCCTCACCTACTAGGGTACCTCTACACTATCAAGTCAAGCACCCCATCGATCTAACCCCCGATGCACCGCTGCCCAATGGGCCAATCTACTTCAGCTCTTTGTTAGAGAATGAGGATATCAAGCAGCAAATCCAAGAACTTCTCCACAAGGGGCACATACGCCCCAACTCATCACCTTGCGGGAGCCCAATCGTGATGGTACAAAATAAATATGGAACATGGAGACTCTGTATTGATTACTCGGCCCTAAATAAAATCATATTCAGAAACCGGTACCCGATTCCCCGAATTGACAACCTCCTTGATTAGCTCATTGGGGCCAAATACTTCAGTAAGATTGATCTAAAGTCTGGCTACCACCAGGTCCCGATAGAATAGACAGGTGTATGGAAAACCACCTTCAATTCACATGAAGGTATTTTTGAATTGTTGGTCATGCCCTTTGGTTTGAAAAATGATCCAGCCACTTTCATGAGGATGATGGACGATATCCTGTGACCATTCACCAATACTTTTGTAGTGGTGTATCCAGATGACATTCACATTTACAATAAGACTTGGGCAGAACACTTGCAACATATTTAGTAGGTTATGCACACCTTGCGACAACACAAGCTATACACCAACTTGGAAAAATTCTCCTTCGGCATGGATAAGGTCCATTACTTGGGCTACATTGTTGATCAACATGGCGTACATGTGGATCCAACCATGATCCAATTCATTTGTGACTGGCTAGCCCCAACCACACTCACTGAGCTTCAGAGCTTCTTGGGCCTTGCCAATTTCTACCATAGGTTCATGTTGGGATTCTCCCATATTGCATGGGCCCTCATCCAAATAACCAGGGGTGGTGGTAAGGAGAAATTTGTGTGGGGTCGGTCACAACAATAAGCATTCGATGATTTGAAGTAGTGCCTCTGCTCAACCCCATTACTTTAACTACCATACCTGCAACAACCATTTGAGATCGAGACAGATGCTTCAAACTATGTTGTGGGCATCATTCTCACTCAACATGAGCACCCGGTGGCCTATCATAGTGAGACACTATCAGATGATGTCCGTAAGTACCTTACTTACGACAAAGAAATGTACTCCATTATGTAATCATGTCGCCAATGGAGACATTACATTCTTGGGAAGGAGACAATCATCCACATTGATCATAAGCCACTGCAGTTCATGCAGACATAAGGAAAAATGTAGAATAACTGCCATCAGAAGTGGTCCACATACTTGCAACAATTCCACCTCAACATCAAGTATAAAATAGGAAGCACCAACCACATCATTGATTGCCTTAGCAGACCTCCAGTCGCGACATTCAACACCGTGCTAGACTCTTGCGGCCATGAGACCTCTGGATGGCCCCAACTCTATGAGACAGACCTGGACTTCGCCACCACCTACCAAATGTTGGGCACAAACACAGTTGTCGATAACTTCCATATTCAGGATGAGTTGTTGTGTCGTTTGTGCCATATCTGCATTCCATCAAGAGAGTGAGCGAAGCTTATCTAGGAATCCCACTACAATAGGGTGGTATGATGCTTCGGCATTGAAAAGATAGTGGCAATGTTGCAGAAACATTTCTACTATCTGAAACTTCGACAGGAGGTCAACAAGTATATCAAGTTTTGCACTACCTACGTTATTGCCAAAATGACTACTAAGAAACAGGGCATGTACACCCCTTTCCCTACTCCTAAAAGGCCATGAGAATCCATCTCAATGGAATACATGTCGGGCCTCCCGTCCACCAAGAGGGGAAATGACTGTGTTTTTTTGGTTGTTGATCACTTTTCTAAGATGGCGATTATGGCTGCCTACAAGAAGAGCATCACAACAGAGGCCACTGCCAAGCTCCTCTTTGAATGAGTCTGGGCACATTTTGGAATCCCACAAACCATTGTCTTAGATCGGGACAGTTGATTTCTCAACACATTCTGGTTGAGCCTCTAGTCATTGATGGACACCAAGCTCACCAAATCCACGACCTTCCACCCCCAGACAGATGGCCAAACCAAGGTCATAAATCGAATGATCGTGCATATCCTACACATGTATAATTCCAAGCACCCTCACACATGGGATGAGAGTCTTTCCTATGTCCAACATATATACAACCGAGCCCTGCATAGCTCAACCAACCATAGCCCCTTTCAGGTGGGGTTGGGATTNACCCCTTGCGATCACCTCAAGCGACTCATCCCTTGCTCCAACTGAAGCTGACAAAGCCACCCGGTTCATTGAGCAGATCCAACACATCCACCAACAGGTTTAGGATATCCTATAAAAGTCCAATGACAAGTACAAGAAACACCATGATTAAAGTGGGCGACAAAGTTTGGTTGAACTTGCAGAAAGAACGCCTTACAAGACCCCATCAGAAGCATCACCGAATCTGCTATGGGTCGTACACCATCACCAAGGTTGTGGGGGATAATGCTTTTGAGCTCAACATTCCTCCTTTCCTTGGCTTGCACCCAATGTTCAACGTGGATATCCTTCGACCTTATTTCCCACCATTATTGAACACCTCAAAGGTAGCAGAACAAATGAAACCAACATATCTCAACCCCGACTGGATACAAAAGGACTCCAATGATCAGATTGTGGACAAACAGGTCAAGGTAACTCTCCAACAAAGGATCCATCTTTATCGAGTTGTCAAAGCTGGGCAACTCCTGCACCAAGGAAAGTGGCTCACCTGGGGCCAAATTCAACAGAAATTTTCTCATTTGATGGGGGAACTCAACGCAATGGATACCATTTCTTCCTAAGGAGGGAGGATTGATCCAGGTGGATATCGGTGGCCACCCACCTATTCCACTGGCTCAAAAAATAGTTTTCCACCTTGGCAGTTTTTTGGGTTTCAAACTCTCGGGGTCGTTTTGAGGCCCTAAACGATGTTTTTTGGGGATTTGGGGCCTAGATTATTTCCCAATAAAGTGACCTAGGCTGGTTGAAAATCGTTCTTCTCAGTTATACCTTTCCAATGGGCTATCGTGTGCCTAAAACGAAGATCGTATGCAAACGTTACGACCCCAAGAAGTTGATGTACTAACTTACCCCAATGAGGCCCACATGACTTTTGGCGCTTCATCTCCTAGGGTTAGGTTTTTGGATGTCTAGGGTTTTGGAATTCATCTTTATTGTAAAAATTCCTTTAGAGCCTCATTGTAGTCATCTTCTGGAGAATGAGCACAACCATCACATCTCTTCTTAGAGATAAGCCACCCCCATTCTAGCAAGCTTGTTTTCCACTGCATTTTACCGTTTCAGCTTATTTCCTTACTGAATAGAAACCAATTTTAATGTATATCTATTATTCTGTGTTAAGCATCTTTGGATAATAATATGTAATCATTTCTTTCTTCTCATAAAATCTAGATCAAACTCATAACCGTCTGAACAAAGGAATGAGTAATTGTGATCCAATGATAATTGATCATCCTAGTGTGGGAGAAGCTTGACCATAGGATCATCCAAAGAATACAAACTGGACCGTTAGATTGGAAACGAGGTTGTTGTGGAGCGTTGTATCAAGAGAAAAATCTTGATCATTGATCGTAAAGTTGATCAACGATCCAACTTTATTCTCATTTCAAAGTAACTGAAGGTTAATTGTAAAGTCAAAATGCTAAAGGTAAAAATCAGCGGGTTTTGGAAGGCTATGTGTCAACACTTAGTTGTATCACGTTTTCACTTGTTCTTTTTAAAACCACTCCCACCCATTTGTGAATTTTAAGCCTCAGGTCATAGTCAAAGTCATATGGAAAAGAGGTGAGCATTGGTATTAAGCCCTGGGTCCGAGTTGTTGATCATGTGTATAGTTGGAGTATAATTGAAGTCGACCACAGGGTATAGACAAAATCACGATAATTAAATATTTGACTCGTTATTAAGGATAGAAAGCGAGGTTATAATACTGTACACTCTTGAAGAGTGGACACTTGAAGGGATTTGTTCCATTCAATACCAATAGAATTGATTCGAGTATGTAGTGACTCTATAAACCATATACACAGTTTGTTGATCCATAAAGGTATTTAGAACCTGCAAAATTGAAAGTATTGAGAAAAGAAAATGACAAGTTTGAGACACTATTATATGCTAAGTTGTGACTTGTATATTGAGAAGTGTGAAGTTAATGAAAGGGTTTGGTTTTAGGAGGAGCTCTAGTAGACCAGAAGAGATTAATCTGATCAATCTTAATTAGAAATTTATTATAAATTTTCTATGATCAGATGTGGGGTAGTAAAGAACCTTCAATGAACTGGACAAATTGGATTTTGAGTAAGGATAATTGTTAGAGATCTTGGGAAAACCTCATTACAGGCTTATAGAGAAGCGTTATGTTTATTGATATTTCATACTATGGGTAGACCTGGGATAGGTTATCATCAAGTGGTATTAGAGCCTGCAGTGCTCTTTGAAATTGGAAAAGGTAATCAGAGCAAATTAAATTTCTCATTTGGATGTTTTAGAGATTGCTACAACAACCTGGTGGAAGAAAAAGAACATTAATGTTCTTTGAATCTCAGATAAAGGGACTGGAAGTAAAGATATTTGGAGAAGGAAGTCAGATACATATTCATCTGTTTGATTTCAGAGTAAGTTACAGGTGATTGCAGAGAATTGGTATGATCTTGAAGAGAGATTTTGGAGCAGCTATGCTCATGAAAACAAATTTAGGGGGAACATATACAACGGAGTACATGATAAGGTTGCATAGGCATTGTAATAGAAAGTTGTCCATTTAAGTGCAAGATGCATGGAAGACAAGATCATGTGAAGGTATTGAAGGCATGAATTTCTTGTTTTTTTTCTAACTCTGGTTATAAAAAATTGTGTTTGTAAGTTGAAGCAAATGGGCAAGATCTGATAGTAGCTATGACAACTAGAACGTTGTAAGAGAGAACCATTTGTGTTCCTAAATGCATGAGAAGAGCATTTGATCTTTTGGAAGAGAATTGTGGTAAGAACATTGATAGGTCCAATTGAGATATGATTAAGGAGGACATGTTGAATGTTCTCAAAGGGAAGTGGAAACTACAGAAGCCAAGGGGAGCATAGGTTTCTCAAGAGGTTCTAGGAGGAAGAACCATAGGTACCAAGAGGTCAAGCTCAAAGAAGAATAGCTTTATGAGGTATAGAAAGGAAGGGATGGAAACTTACTGAGAAAGGGGCCTGAGTGCAGTCCACAAGTGGACAAAGTAAAGTTCACATGGAGATGAAGACAATGACTATTGATGGTCATTGTAGAGGTCCATAAAGAAGCCACAATAGAGGAAAGAAGTATTCCAAGACAAATGGCAAGGATGGAGAGTGAAAAAGGTCAAGTGGTCGGTAGTGTGTTCGTTTACACAGAAGGTGAGACAAAGATTGATAGACCTAAAGCATAGTATGAATGCTTGGGTTAAGAAGGAGGAACTCATAGGAGATGAGTTCATATTGAGGCCATTGACTGAAGCAAAATTTCACTTCTGTGAACCAGAGCAAGGAGACATCCTTGGAGAAGAGGATGAAGAGGATGAGAGACTTACTACAAGTCTCATGAACTACTTGGATAGTTCAGATCAACATATGGATATGCTGATAGAGGGGTTAAAAGAGGCTGAAAAGACAAATATTTTTAAAACTGACAATTTGTATGTGTTTACAGGTTTTGCAGGTGTTGGATAGTCATCTGAAGTTGTTAGGGAAAAGAAGGAAAAAAAAGAAATGTATCAAAACATTGAAAGAAGATAAGAGAAAAGTCTATTTTGATGGAGGATGAGGCCACAGTGTCTCATGAAGATAGCCAAGGGGGAGTCCATACACATTTTTCCAAAAATATTGTTGAAGGACAACTGCAAAAACTTGTTGTTGCAAAGTACAAAGAGGAAGATTTGGCTCACGAATCTAACCAAAACAAAGATAAGGATGAAAATAATCATTCAAATGTAATGCTTATCAAATGGGATGAAGAAATTGAGCTACTGGAAAGATTGTTGAGGAAACTTGAGTCAGAAGGAGAAGAAAGCATAGCTAGAAGAAAGACATGTTCACAATTTCTTAGCAGTAATGAAGAAATCTTTTTAGCATCTGAGGAGGCATAGGTAAATTTTAATTTTCAAATAAAATTATAAAATGCAGGCATAGTAGAGAGTGATGAACATGAAAATGTGATTAGAGAAATAAAATAAGAACTATTTCTTGAAGACAAGATTCACAGACAACATTCATAGTTGATTAATTTGGAGGATGAGATGAGGCTTTTGGAGGAGTGGTTGGCCAAAGATACAAGTGGTGAAGATTGCAAAAAAATTGTAGGTTTAGCTCTAATTGATTTTAGGGAGCAGATTGAAATGCCAATTAGTATGGGCATAATTGAAGATGAGAGTAAAAATATTAGAAGTATAAATGAAGAGAAGATGCAACAACAACCAGTAAGGAGCAACAACAACAAAGTTTAGCAAAGGCACAACAAACTGCAAAGTAAGGTTCAGCCAGAGGATAAGCTGGATAGAGAGATTGAAGTGATGATGATGTTGATGATGAAAGTGTCTCAGAGGAGACATACTGAAATGAAGAAGACGGCTAGAAGAAGAGCACATGTGACTTTACAAATTTTCATTAGAAAGGTAGGAGGAGAAATGCAGAATCAGATTTGGGATCCAAGAAATTTGCGGGCAACAACAAGAATGCAACCAGACATCAACACAATAAGATAGTCAAAGTATTATGTGTGGGATCCAGGAGGACTTTAGAAAAAGGAACTCATGATCAAGAGATCATGAACATTTTATTCCCAGGGAGTCTGATGTAGGAGTATCCTTCTTCCAAGCTCTTGTACAATTGATGAGACCTAGGGGGATCTTTCATTTTATTAAAGGAGTTGGTTCATTAATGCATTTTACAAGTTTTCTTGTGTTTTATTCTAGAAAGATTCATATGATAGAATTGAGTGAGATTGATATGTATGTAATTAAATCCATTTGTTATATGGATATCGAGAGTTTTGTGAGGGTTAGAGGAATCCTAGGATGAGTGAGAGGTCTTAGGAATTAGTTGAAGATATCCATAAAATATTGTGGATATGGAGGATCTTTAGGGATTGTAGTTGAGAGGATTGTGTATTTGAACGATAATTGGTTACATAATCCTTTTTTTTAAAATTGTAAGACTAAGAGGAACATAGGGTGGGCCCATAATAGGAGATCAATCCATAGATAGGTCAACCATTAGAAAAACAGGCCATGAGAGGTTGGCCATACAACAAGAAAATTGGGCCGAGAAAGAGAGATAGGTCTATTGAAGGAAAATCAGGCCAAGAGAAGGCATTGAGATATCTTATGTAAACTATAAGTACAATGTTGTGTATTTGATTAATGAGAAAGAGGAACACTCTATTTTGAGTGTTATATGAAATGATGGTCTGAACCCTATTCATCATCAAGACTATATATATGTGTCTATAATTGTAGGACTTTCAAATCAAAATTGTAATATACAGGTTGTGGTGCAACTATATTGATTGTAATTCAAGCCAAATTAAGCGAGAGAGAGAGTATGGATGTGAGTGTGATTGTGTAACTAGAATATCACTAGATCAATTCTATTGACAAAGTTCTTGGAAAGGAAATCATATTCGTCCGAACAAAGGAATGAGTAATTGTGATCGAATGATCATTGATCATCCTAGCGTGGGAGAATCCTAACCATAGGATCATCCAAAGAATACAAATTGGACCGTCATATTGGAAATGAGGTTGTTGTGGAGCATTCGATCAAGAGACAGATCTTGATCGTTGATCATAAACTTGATCAACGGAAGGTTAATTGTAAAGTCGAAATACGAAAGGTAAAAACCAACGGGTTTTGGAAGGCTACATGTCAACCCTTAGTCGTATCGCATTTGCACTTGTGGTTTTTAAAACTACTCCCACCCATTTGTGAAGGTTAAGCCTTAGGTCACAGTCAAGGTCACATGGAAAAGAGGTGAGTGTTGTTATTAATCCTTGGGTACAAGCTGTTGATCATATGTATAGTGGGAGTATAATTGAAGTCGACCAAAGGGTATAGAACAACTCACGATAGTTCAATCTTTGACTAGTTATTAAGGAGAGAAAGCAAGGTTATAATCATGTGCACTTTTGAAGAGTGGAAACTTGAAGGGATTTGGTCCATTCAATACCAATATAATTGATTCAAGTCTGTAGTGACTCTATAAACCATATACCTAATTTGTTGATCCATAAAGGCAGTTAGAACCTACAAAATTCAAAGTATTGAGAAAAGAAAATTACAAGTTCAAGACACTATTCTATGCTAGG
>JASDQU010103048.1:148932-161137 GCA_032191745.1 Picea mariana
ATATTCCAATACCTAGTCGATTCCCTTGATCATGAGTTCCCCTGTAAATATTCTATCCTTCTTCGCTACCTTCATTTCTTTGATACACAAACTTTATGCATATTTCACTTCATGAACTTTATATGTTTACATCTTCCTATATTTGGTCTTCTTCCAACACAACAACCATTGTTTAGAATTTTAAACTTTACCTTTCTAAATGGCACCATATCAATTGTATGAGTTTGGAGATAGAAATTACTTGATCATGCATCATGTGATACAAATATCCACCTGAAAAATCGTGTCTTGAGGTGCCCATATTTACCATCGCATAGAACATGGGTTCAAATCGGATTTTATTTAATAATCAACACAAAATTTACCAATATTTGATGTAGTCAATGTATAAAAGATATTCGTTATTGTAAGTTTCCCAGCTAACACTTTAAAACTCACAAGCCCCTCTCAAATTCATCCATCTTAAACCATAACATCACTTCTAACTCACAATTTTCAATACATCTCCACTCAAACAAAACTCAGGAATTTATACTCATATCTTGAGTGCTTCTATGAGTTGCTTCGATTTCCTTTTCACAACTTCCAAATTAGACTCCACATCTATCATTGTTATATATAGATCATTTTTGTGTTGTGTCATAATCATACTAAATTAATGGTCAACACTTCAATCTCACCCATCAAGTTTGACATGGATTTTCACTCCTCTCATCATTCTGTATCCAATGCATTCTCAATTTACAGTTTTACCAACACTTCTATTTTCTCGCTATACTATTTGGAAACTTTAACATAGTGCCTAAACTTATCCTCTTATGATACAAAATGTCAACGAGAGTGGTAATAATGTTTCAAAATTTCAATGTAGCTCCACCTAGAGAAAACTCAATATTTATTAGCACGTCTCGGGGAATTTCATAATTCCCTTCAATTTCCTTATTGTCTATTTCCAAGTTGGATTCCTTATTTAATTGTTCGTAGGAACCCCAATCTCACCGATCAAGTTTAACTTTATTCTTCCACACTGTCCCCTAGTAACTCTTCACAAATTCAAATGCAACAGTACATATTTAAATTTCCAATATCAATCTTTGCTTATCATAATCCTTCTCAATCTTTCGTCATTCAAGCTCTCCACAACAACGTCACGATAGCCGCAATGCTCCACCAATATTCCATTATTTAGACTTTATCGGGACTTTCAATTCCCCGATTTATGATGAACGCCTTTCCTCTGAGCACTAGCCTCTTCCAGCTATGCGACGGTCCATATGACCGCTCCCCATGCGATCGTAGCCTTATCCCTCTATCGGGGTTTCCAGTTCTAATTTTTCCGATGAGTTCTCCTTTTCCTTTAGTCCTCCTGGCTAGACTCTCGCCATATGACCATCGTCCATGACCGTGATCAACCCCCTATCGGGATTTCGGTGTTTGCGATGTCAATGCGCGCACGTCCTTAGGATTCCCGATTTCCCGATCTGTGATGCACATGTGAGATCTATCGGGTATCGCGAAATCAGGACTTATAATGCAACGATTCCTATGTATGCAAAAACCTCGAAATGTCGAATCCCGACTCCTTCAGATCCTCTGACACGCGTCCCTCCAATCGAACGGCTCCGACCGTGTCGGGAAATCACGGATCACGATTTCCTGTTGAACAATTTCTTTACCCTCAAAAACTCCGATGCCCCCAAACACCGACTCGTTAGGATCTCATGCCACATGTCCTCGCCGATGGACGGTTCGTAACTCCCGTCGGGATATCGTGAATCGCGACTCCATCATGCGAGTATTCCTTGCCCTCGAAAATCCCGATCTCCCGATTCCCCGGTTGGCTGACAGCTGGCCTCCACTACGCCTCTATCCTTCTCCTCTGCTGTGATGACAGCTGGCCCCCACTCATCGAGGTTTCGCGGATCGTGAATTCAAAGTGTCTAAACATCATGTCCCCGAGATTCCCGATTTCCCGATCCCCGATGAACTCCTAGTGCATTAGCCCTTTAGGCTATGCTTGTGATCCACACGACCTCGCCTTGTGACCGCAGTCTTATCCCTTATCGGGATTTCAGACTTCACGAAACTGAAAGGTGTAGGACTTACATCCTCAGGATCCCCGATCCTCCAATCTCCGATGCCACCTGTCGTTAACTCCCGGCAAGGTTGGACCTTCCGACACCTGTCCTATGCTGCACCTTTAACTCCGTCGGGAAATCGCGTGTCGTAAGTTCGTGTTTTTGAACGCACTCGTTCATAGACCCTTCCGAGCTCCGAACCCCGACTCCTCTCGGATCTCCTGACGCGTGTCCGCCCTGAGATATACAGCTGTAATTTCTCCGGGGTTTCGAGACTCGAGAGGTCTCGAATTTCTGACTTCTAAAACCCCGATGCCTCCAATAGAACTTAAACCCTGTGTAACTTCTGTCCAATCGGACGGTTGACGGGATTTCAAGGATCTTCTCCACGAGATCTTGACCGTCAGCCTCTTCCTCCCGGCGATTTACGAAGAATTCACGCTGTTAATAATTTAAAACATTTGATCTGCACCTAGCTTATTTTGATTTCTCATCTCTTCCTCTAACAAATCTATCTCTCTTAGACAATCCCTTGCATTTTTATTTTTTTTAGATGGAACTCGTCGAAAATTTCTATGAGTTTAGATTCCTTTGGGGTCACCACCTTCTCGAACTCATCAAGAACAACAAGCACATCTCTGCGGAACTGTTCTTCAGAAATATCAATGAAAAGCTTAGCTCTTCTGGCCTGACTGTGAACCAACTCAACTTGCTCCTTAACCTCGTCTGAGACATCCAACAATCTCAAGGAAAGTACATCCAATGAAGTAGCCATGTCATGCGTTGAACATAAAATTTATTTGATATTTCTTCAGTTTGCATGACTAACCAATCACAACTTCCATAGCCACTACAGTCCTCCAGCAAACAAAAGCATAGACAAGACCTTAACTTTCGCGTAATGCAGATCGCATTTCTCCTTTGACATCCTCTAGGCTTCTCACGACGTATTATTTGTTTGGTAAAAGAAAGCAGAACTTATAATAAAGATACAACAGAAATATCCACTATAGGTACAATTACGGGACCTCTTAAAGCCCGCCTTTTCCTAAGTAGCCAATTATTAGCTGGTAAAGCCATATATTTCCGCACTGAAAACCAGAATCCAACCCAAATGGATAGAATTTAAGTCTGATTAACAATTTCCCCTGAAAACCTACAGTTTCCCTAAATTTACCGACATCCTGGATTTATGCTATTTAACCCACAACTATACAATTTATCCTCAATCATCAATATTAACAAAGGTTATCTTGGACTCCAGCTATTTGTACAATTTCACCCCGAAATGTAACCATTATTGCAATTTAACCTAAATTTCTTTGATTTAAACTGAATTGCAACTATTTAACCTGAAATTCTGTAAGTTAGTCTGTATTGGCTCAATTTGGCCTCAAATAATGATATTTAATCTTAAATTGCAACAATGTTACCTAGAGGTTAGAATTCCAAGAAGTTAACTTGAACTATGCAGTTTTACACTAAATGTTACAATTTACCATGAAATTGTCCAAGTTAAAGTGAAATCGCTATAGATTGATATTTATTTCTACCATTTAACAGCTAAACATTCAGTTGACTTGAAGTCCAACTCTCTAATAGTTTGCAGACTCTCATGTAGTTCTTCGGATTTTCTCTCTCTCTCCTTCCAAGATATCGTCCACCGTAAATACATATACTCAAAAGATTACTCTAATATTTACAACGTCGGCTTTTAAATCTTTTATTCTTTCAACCTTAGGATTTCCTTAAGAACACTGCAATATTTACAGCTTTGGCCTCCAAATATTTTCTTCTTTCAGCTTAAGGTCTTAAAATTCACGGCAAATAAAGAACATTGAAATATTTTCCAGCCGAGAACTCGAATATTCGACTCTTTCTGCTCAATCTTATTTATATATAAATTATTTAATTATTTTAACACTTTATATTGTATATATATATAATAATTGAACGTACACCCAAGGGTTCGGGCACGCATGGGTTCCACGTGCTCGTCTGGCTTCCATAAGCTCCCTCGCATCTAACCCCCAATTTTTACACATGCCAACCTTTCAACTCTCTACGCTTTCTTCCTCTGTCTCACTTTCTCATCCACTGGGACTTTCCTCGCATCAGTCTTTGTTCACCACAGATCTGCCTCTGCTCTGCTCAGAGGTTTTCAGAATCTCCCTCGCCATGGCTCACTTCCACAATGTTGTTCTGAGCACTTTACCAGTTCGTTTTGCAGAAACCGAGTATATTGATACGGCCCCTGATAAGATCCAGGACTTGGAGTCCAGTCTCCTTGAATTGTTGGGAACCAATCCCTTGTCTGTACATTTCATGGAGCTCGCCCTCAGCTATAGTAAGAGGTATGATTCAGTCCGCATGTTGTGCACAGTTTCAGTACCTTCATGAAGAACGCTGAGTTAATTGAGTCAAGAATCTGCATAAACCTTCCTTACACTATGGTAATGAATGGTAATTTCCTTTTTCGAACGAAATGATTTGCCTGTAATTCCCTCTCTATACGAATTTTGGTATTCTGCTTTTAATTTAATTCATTTATATTTATAATCTTATTCGTCTGTGCATATGCATGTAGTTAGATGCATATACCTTGTCTTTTGTATTGCTCACGGCCCTTTTCTCCTAACTGTGAAATTCCCCACTTGAATTTCGGATTTCGGGGTTTCCTTATGCCCGATGCCAAGAGTTTCCTGTCCTTACGGACTCCTGATCTCCGATATGCCGATGCACTCCCTTCTAGCTTTATCCCTCCCTTAGGCTATGCTTTGGTCCATATGACCCTGTCCTATGTGACCGTAGTCCTTTTCCCTATTGGGATTCGGATATCGCACTATCGATTTGCATGAATCCTGTGCCTACGGGATTCCCAATATCCCGATGTGCCTCTTCCTTGCATGTTATCCCCTTCGGCTACACCGAGGTCCATGTGACCTGCACTTATGTGACCGTTGCCTTATGGCTCCCCATCGGGGTTTCGGTCCTCCTCGTGCAAGAACTTCTTCAATTTAAAAAAAAAATTGCGATGCCCTTTCGCGTTTACCCTGGGTCAATGAAGGTTTAAAAGTGGGTTAAAACTTTAAATATTACGAGTGAACTGTTAATGAAATCGAGATTCAAGGTTTCCCGTAACAAAGAATCACGAAACCCCGATCTCCTATTTCGTGACATGATTAAGGCCTAATTAAAACATTGATTAATTAATCCTCTTTAACAAAGGTTTAAGTGTTAAGTCACTTACGTCGTGTAATCTACCACTTGTCCACCGTTGACCCCTCTGTGGGCCCCGCTATCCCTTGACCCATCGGGAAATCGTGTTTCACGATTTCATAATGCATGGATACTTGGTTCACGGGATCCCCGATATCCCGATGACTCAAACCCCGATGGATGATTCCTTATCGGGACTTCTCTGATAACGCTGATCTCGTCCACGCGTCCCCTAAATGAACGGTCCTGATTCCTCCGGGGTTCCGGAACTTGCGATGCCACGGTTTCCTTGTTCTCAGGAACTCCGATTTCCCGATCTGCGACTTTCGCCCGATTCCCGACACCTGTCCTATGTGAACGGACGGCTCTGATCTTCCCGGCATTTCAAGACTTATGGTGTCTTGATTCCCTTGCCCTCGAGAATTCCAATTCTCCGATGGCCAATATCCCGACTCTCGCGCGATCTCTGCCACGTGTCCTCTAAAATGAACAGTTCAGATCTTGTTGGGAAATCGCGGATCACGATTCCGTGCGACTTGATTTTTGTGTGCTCAAAAACTTCGATTCCCGACTCTCTCCAGGGTGCTGACACGCGTCCCAAATGATGGACGGTTCAGATCAACTCTCGGGGTTCGCGTATCACGATTTCAACCCGCACAAGTCTCACGTCTTCAGAAACCCCGATTTCACGACTCTCCGGGATCTTCCGACACGCGTCACTACCGTTTGGACGGCTCCGATCCTATCGGAAAATCGCGAATTGCGATTTCATTATGCAATGGTTCTACACTCCTAAAATCTCCGATGGTAGAATCCCGACGCTTCCCAAAACGCTGACACGTGTCCTGCCGAGATCAACGGCTAGGATCCGTTCTCGGGATTTCGAGAACCACAAGGTCTCGATTCTCAGACTTAACAAAACCCCGATGACTCAGATTTCTCGATGACTCTTCTGGGACTCCTCCTATGCACGTTGGGGCTTAAACCCTGTGCAACTTTTCTAAATCTGACGGCTGACGGGATTCCGCCTGAGATCTGACGGCGCAGATCCGTTCTCCTTTGGGGATAATGATTAGTTGCATGAAACTCTACGCGGTGTGAAAATTTCTCTCTTTGGCACGGTCAAAATTGTATTGTTCTACTGTTCAAGAGAGTTTACGTTATTTAAGATTTTGCCGAGGCTAATACAGGTAGGTAATTTACGCACTTCCTGCACAATACAAGTTTTCCGTATCTCTTTGCTGTTGCGCATTGGCAGTTCCTCATTTGGGGTAAGTTCGAGATAAAATAGGCCCTTTCAAGGTCTTGCAAATGCCCTTTTGTATTTTATATAGTAATAATTCGTGCAGTTATTAAATTTTTCCAACTTTAAGCCTTCGACAGAAGCTTCCCTCGATATTTCATCGATTTTCAGGTGTCAATACTACTTGAAACTTCATTGACAAGTACTGCTCAAGTACAATTAAATTATCAACTCTCTTTTCGTGCTTAATAGCTTTATTGGGCTGCTTTAATGGTAGCCATTTCATGGGAAGTGATCCTTCAAACTACCTGGTTTACCGCCACTTAATTTAAAGGGCGTTCCATTGAATATTCAGACTAAAACTGTAGTAACCATACATAATCCATTTACAGGATATTGCCTAAACCAGTTGCTTGTGATACATCTATGAGATCATTTGCTTGGATAATGAAGGGATACTACCTGAGTATATTTTCGGGTACTGTATCAGTCATATCTGGTCAAGCTGAACGTGTTTTGTTTGTAGTTTAAGCATGGTTGTAGTTAACACTCAGGGTTTTGGCCCTTAGGCCCAGATTTTGAACTAAGACGCTCTGATACCATATGTAATGCCCATAGATTTCTAAAACATCATTTATTTTCATAAGCAATTTATTCAATACTGAGACAATAACTTCATAGCAAAATATTGATTTTCATAACAACAATTTTAGTAACATACATTTATCAATGAATAATTATTTCATGGTAGAATGAAAGAAATACATAACTTAACAAGTTACCTAGTTCTGATGCTAATTTATGTTGCCTTGCTGCCTTGCTGTTGCTCTCCTGCTACCTGCTACACAGTTTAATCCTGCCACAAACAAAGAATAACTACCCAAAACTAATGTCCACTCTGCCAACTAGGAAAATGACCTAGCTCCAGGATATCTATGAATATCCTGGCCCCCGTGCCCAAAACCTCCAGCAACTCGGTGGCTCAACTGGTCCAAAGTCACAGCCAGCAAATCTCGTGCCTCAATCTGAGCACCAATGTCATGGTAAAGCTCTCGGCTCACAGAAAAATCTCTCCTCCGTCGATTATCCCCCTCTCAACAACCTTCCCCCTTCCTTTATTCCTCCTTCGCCGACTCATGCCGTTAACTCCTCTACCTGCTACCGTCCCCCTACATACTCCTTCCAATAATGTTTTATCTTCTCGGGATTCATAGTCCCTCCCTGGCTGCATACGCAACCATTTTATATTATATAACAGTGATCTCTCAAATCTATTTCTCAGGTCATTAAATGTAATTTTTTAATTAAATATTTAGTCAGTTAATCACAATTATATCCTTTAACTTAATTAATAACTCACTTAATTAAATTCATTAATCATCATTGTTTAATCAATAACTTGTTACCACAATTAATCCCTTAGTTAGTTTTTCTTTACAATTGAATGCATTTTTCCAACTAGGGGCGTTACAGAAGGACCAGGAGTCGAACTACCTTTTATTGGACAGCCAATCAAAATCAAGAAATTAAATATCGGAACAGAGCAGGCACCTAAGCTCACAAACATTGGAGATTATTGGGATGATGCCACTATTGATAAGATCACATAATTACTGCATGAATATCAGGACTTGTTTCCAACCAAGTTCACCGACATGAAGGGAATTAAAGGGCCCATGGGAGAAATGAATATTCCCTTGAAACCAGATTCAAGGCCAGTCAAGCAAAGACCCTATAGACTGAATCCCAAATATAAGCAGAAAGTCAAGATTGAATTAGACAGAATGCTGGAAGCAGGAGTCATAGAACCTGTTGAAGAGTCAAAATGCATTATCCGTATGGTGGTCCAAGATAAGAAAACATGAGAGATCTAAATCTGCATAGACTTGAGGAAGCTGAATGATGCATGTTTACATGATCCATTCCCTACACCATTTACTGACGAAGTGTTAGATAATGTGGGAGGACAAGAAGTTTACTCCTTCACATATGGCTTTTCAGATCATCACCAAATCAGGATTGCCAAGGAAGATCACCATAAGAACACATTTGCAATAGAATGGGGATCCTACCAGTACACAGTGATGCTATTTGGATTGAAGAATGCACCAACCATATTTTCTAGTGTGGTGGTCGAAGCATTCAAGGAATTTTTACATAAATTTTTGGAAGCATATTTTGATGATTGGACTGTTTTTATCTTATTGCAATATCATATTGAATGTTTACGACTAATGTTGGATAAGTTCAGGCAATGCCATATTTCCCTGAACCTAAAGACGTGTATTTTCTTCTCACCTATCAGAGTGTTGCTATGCCATATTGTGTGTAAGAAGGGGTTGCTGGTAGATCCTTCCAATATTGCAATCATTGTTGATCTACCCCCTCCTACTTCGGTTAGACAGCTGCGCACTGCGCTGAGACATACTGGATACTACAAAAATTTCATTAAGGGCTATGCATAGATAACAACACCCATGGAGAAGATTTTAAATAAATATTGTCAGTTCCAATGGTCAGAGGAATGTCAGTAGAGCTTCGACACACTGAAACAGAAAATGGTCATTGCACCTATTCTGGTTTTCCCAGATTGGAGTAAGGAATTCCACATGCATTTTGATCCGTCATCTATTGCATTAGGACCAATGTTAGCATGAATAGGAGCAGGAGATATAGACCACCCGTTAGCCTTTGCTAGCAGGAAGCTCTCTACAACTAATATAAACTATTCTACCACCAAAAGAGAAGGTTTAGCCATGGTGTACGCACAACAGAAATTTCAACACTACTTGTTGGGAGGACATTTTAAGATGTTCATTAATCACTCTGTGTTGAAATACCTATTCAAAAAGACAGTGTTGGGGGGAAGAATATGCAAATGGCTACTATTATTCCAGGAATATGATTTTGAGATTGTGGTCAAGCCATGGAGAATGAACAAAGGACTTGACCACTTGTCTAGATTAGAACATGGAGAGAAACCTACCAGTTTGGAGGATAAACTACCATATCCACAGTTGCTGGCCATCAAAAAGGTTGATGATCACTTCGTTGAGATAGTCCAGTTTCTATCAACGTGAATGGCACCTCGCGAATACACAGTCATTCAGAAGAAACAATTGGTAGTGTGTGTTGCAGATTTTTCACTTATAGCTGGACAACTATACAAGATGGGACCTGATGAGATCTTGAGGAGATGTGTTATGGAGGTAGAAAGACCATTGATTCTGGTAGAATCACATGAAGGCATCGCAGGAGGAAACTATGCAAGAAAAGAAACAACACAGAAGGTTCTTAGAGATGGCCTTTGGTGGCCCATTTTACACAAAGATGCTAAGGACTACTACAGAGCCTGCGATGTATGCCAAAGAGTTGGGAAACCTTCTAGAAGAGATGAGATGGCTTTAGCACCATAGCTAACCTTACAGACATTCAAGAAATGGGCAATTGATTTTGTGGGACCTATCAACCCACTAGGAAAGCACACAGGAGCTTGATACATCATCACTGCGACATAATACTTGACCAGATGGGAAGAAGCAAGAGCAGTTAAGGATTGTAGTGCAACTACAACTGCACGGTTCATATTTGATGATATCATAACAAGGTTTGGATGCTTGAAGATCCTTATGAGCGATCAAGGTACACATTTTATTAATAAGACTATTGAAGCCTTGACTCAGAAATTTGCATTTCATCATTAGAAGAGCACACCTTACCATCCACATGAAAATGGTATAGTCAAAGCTTTCAATAAGATCTTGGAGACAGCGCTGATGAAGATTTGCAGTGTCAACATGGATGATTGGGATTTGAGTGTACCAGCAGTGTTATGGGCCTATAGAACCAATTGCAAGAAGCTGACAATGTAGACTCCCTTTAAGTTGGTCTATGGTCTAGAAGCAGTAGTACCTATGGAATATCTAGTTCCTATCTTGAGAATTGCAACATTCACAGATATGGATGATACTGGTGCTGTGGAAAACAGGCTTACGTGGTTGGTAGAACTAGAGGAAGACAAATTTATTGCAGTATTTCATCAGTAGGTACAGAAGGAACGGGAAAAGGCCTACCATGATAGACACATCAAGAAGAAATCCTTTAAGCAAGGAGATCTGGTATTAGTATACGACAACAAGTTCATGACGCATCCGGGGAAGTTCATAACACATTGGCTTGGGCCATATGAGGTTGCCTATGTTACAGAATGTGGAGTTTCATAGTTGAAGACTTTGAACGGAGAATGGAAGGAAGGTTTGGTGAATGGGAGCCGATTGAAATTGTATTATGACAACTAGATGCCCCACATATCTAAGTTAAAACATAAGAAGAAGGGTTTAGGTACCAGGTGCAGTTGAAACTGGGTACTAGACACATAAAAGACAGTTTGCACACAGTGGGGAGGGATAGAGGAGAAATCACAGGCTGCTTTTCACATTCTAAAGTCGAAGAAAAACATAAAGTCCAGTCTTATACTGACTCGGGATGAGTCACACGTGAGTGTTGGGGGCCTGTTGGCCCTTGGTTATGGATTAAGGAAGAAAGAAAAGAAAAAGGAAGATAAAAGGAAAAGTACGGACTATGCGGAAGGCACATTGACTGAGAATGGGTCGAAGCGACCAAAAGAGTGGAAAAGAAGGAGTGAAGTAAGGGAAAATGAGCCATTGGACGAGAATATCGAGGAGGACAGATAAACAAGAAAGATGGATCATGGAAAACGCAACAAGAAGAAAAAGATATCAACAAGTGCTTTAGAGCACTTCACGGGAAAGATGGAAAGACAGGTTGGCGAAGCCCGGAAAAAGCAGGTCAAAGTGGACGTAGGGTTTAGACACCTAGGTTTCGGCCTAAGGTTGTATGAGAATCATTGTAATGTATAAATAAAGACCTAGATGAGAGAAGAGGGGTTCGTTGTGGGTTCCAGGTTGGTTAATGTTTGTTGATTATTGTTATTATGGAGAGAGAAGTATTATAAGAGAGTTTGTATTTTGGATCTTCAGCTGGGTGTGAAGATCAACCCTGTAGCTGAGTGCCCAGGGAGGGGAGAGAAGAAGAGAAAGAGAGATAGATATGAAATCTAAGTGCGCAGATAGAACTGTATGGTTTAATCTTAATATATCAAGAAACACAGTTCTATGGACGTAGCCCTAGGGAGAGGGTGAACCACGTATATCTTGTTGTTATGTGTGATTGATGTTGTGTTATTTTCCTATGTTATATTATTGATGCATTATTGTGTTAGATATGAGATATAACTATGTGAAGTAGGGTTAAGCTTGGTAAAGGATAACTATGTATTTGTTTGTTGTCCTTTGGATCCACTTGCATTTCCTCTAGTTGTAGACACCTGCATCCTGCAACCCCCTATTGCTACTTCGGGTGAGATTGCATCTTCTTCACAGGTGTTTCTGAAAGGGCCAGTAGTTAGGGCTTGTTGGTGCGTTGTTAGAAGTTTACTCCTTCACATATGGCTTGTCAGATTATCACCAGATCAGGATTGCCAAGGAAGATCACCATAAGACCACATTTTCAATAGAATGGGGATCCTACCAGTACACAGTGATGCCTTTTGGATTGAAGAATGCACCAACCATATTTTCTAGTGTGGTGGTCGAAGCATTCAAGGAATTTTTACATAAATTTTTGGAAGCATATTTTGATGATT
>JASDQU010103048.1:161187-176520 GCA_032191745.1 Picea mariana
CTACAACAGATGGGAATTGAAGTTGGCGAAGTGACAACACATGTTCATCAGATTCAAAAGAAGCACTAGAGAATTGGAAGAACAAAATGTATGAAGTTTCTACACGAAGATGTGCTAGATTGACCAGGTAAGTTCGTTGGATTGGCACAAAAGTAAGTAATCTTCCCACATTTGATGGTTTAAATCATTTATAAACCTTCTTATTGGAATTTGAAGAAATTGTACCAGTACAACAAAGGTTGTTGGCACTGGATGAAGCCTTGAAAGAAACACCAATGAGATGGTGGGGAACACATAAGGAGAACATCGCGGAATGGGTGCAATGTCACACATTGATGATAGTGCGCTTTTCAGAATAAGTAGAAAGGTGCGAAGTTCGTTACATAGGTCAGAATTGTCTGAAGAACCATGTGCAAAGTTGCGAAGAGGCCTGGAGCAACATTCCTCAAGAACAGTGGGTACATAAATTCATTAACACTTTGGAAAAAATGCCTATTAATTGGTATCTTCAAGAAGAGTTGTGCCTCACCATTGCACATTGGTATAGTATGACTTAGAATTTTGTAGATACATTTTTATTTGAAAGTCAGTATCCCACAGTAGATCAATCTTTACAAGTTGTAAGACAAAAAGTATTTGAGGAGGCACCTAACCTCCCTCCTGAGCAAGAAGAGGATGAATGCACTGCACCTCTTCATAAATTTCAAGGTTGTTACAATATCAATGTTGATGAAGACGATGATCCTAAGAATGTGAACATCACAGAAACACAAGGACATAGAGACATAGAAGGACCAGGATTCGAACTACATTTTATTGGACAGCCAATCAAAATCAAGAAAGTAAATATCGGAACAGAGCAAGCACCTAAGCTCACAAACATTGGAGATTATTGGGATGATGCCACTATTGATAAGATCACATAATTACTGCATGAATATCAGAACTTGTTTCCAACCAAGTTCACCGACATGAAGGGAATCAAAGGGCCCATGGGAGAAATGAATATCCCCTTGAAACCAGATTCAAGGCCAGTCAAGCAGAGATCCTATAGACTGAATCCCAAATATAAGTAGAAAGTCAAGATTGAATTAGACAGGATGCTGGAAGTAGGAATCATAGAACCTGTTGAAGAGTCAAAATGGATTATCCGTATGGTGGTCCAAGATAAGAAAACATGAGAGATCTAAATCTGTGTAGAGTTGAGGAAGCTGAATGATGCATGTTTACATGATCCATTCCCTACACCGTTTATTGACGAATTGTTAGATAATGTGGGAGGACAAGAAGTTTACTCCTTCACATATGGCTTTTCAGATTATCACCAGATCAGGATTGCCAAGGAAGATCACCATAAGACCACATTTGCAATAGAATGGGGATCCTACCAGTAGAAAGTGATGCCTTTTGGATTGAGGAATGCACCAACCATATTTTCTAGTGTGGTGGTCAAAGCATTCAAGGATTTTTTACATAAATTTTTGGAAGCATATTTTGATGATTGGACTGTTATTTAGCTTATTGCAAAATCATATTGAATGTTTACGACTAATATTGGATAAGTTTAGGCAATGTCATATTTCCCTAAACCTAAGATGTGTATTTTCTTCTCACCTATCAGAGTGCTGCTAGGCCATATTGTGTGTAAGAAGGGGTTGCTGGTAGATCCTTCCAATATTGCAATCATTGTTGATCTATCCCCTCCTACTTCGGTTAGACAGCTGCGCACTGTGCTAAGACATATTGGATACTACAGAAATTTCATCAAGGGCTATGCATAGATAACAACACCCATGGAGAAGATTTTAAAGGAAGATTGTCAGTTCCAATGGTCAGAGGAATGTCAGCAGAGCTTCGACACACTGAAATAGAAAATGGTCATTGCACCTATTCTGGTTTTCCCAGATTGGAGTAAGGAATTCCACATGCATTTTGATTCATCATCTATTGCATTAGGACCAATGTTAGCATGACTAAGAGCAAGAGATATAGACCACCCGTTATCCTTTGCTAGCAGGAAGCTCTCTACAACTGATATAAACTATACTACCACCAAAAGAGAAGGTTTAGCCATGGTGTACGCACAACAGAAATTTCGACACTACTTGCTGGGAGGACATTTTAAGATGTTCATTAATCACTCTGTGTTGAAATACCTAGTCAAAAAGACAGTGTTGGGGGGAAGAATATGCAGATGGCTACTGTTATTCCAGGAATATGATTTTGAGATTGTGGTCAAGCCATGGAGAATGAACAAGGGACCTGACCACTTGTCTAGATTAGAACATGGAGAGAAACCTACCAATTTGGACTATACACTACCATATGCATAGTTGCTGGCCATAAAAAAGGTTGATGATCACTTCATCGAGATAGTCCAGTTCCTATCAACATGAATGGAACCTCGCGAATACACAATCATTTAGAAGAAACAGTTGGTAGTGTGTGCTGCAGATTTTTCACTTATAACTGGACAACTATACAAGATGGGAATTGATGAGATCTTGAGGAGATGTGTTATGGAAGCAGAAAGACCATTGATTCTGGAAGAATCACATGAAGGCATCGCAGGAGGAAACTATGCAGGAAAATAAACAAAACAGAAGGTTCTTAGAGCTGGCCTTTGGTGGCCCATTTTACACAAAGATGCTAAGGACTACTACAGAGCATGCGATGTATGCCAAAGAGTTGGGAAACCTTCTAGAAGATATGAGATGCCTTTAGCACCGTAGCTAACCTTACAGACATTTGAGAAATTGGCAATTGATTTTGTGGGACCTATCAACCCACTAGGAAAGCGCACAGGAGCTCGATACATCATCACTGCGACATAATACTTGACCAGATGGGAAGAAGCAAGAGAAGTTAAGGAGTGTAGTGCAACTACAACTGCGCGGTTCATATTTGATGATATCATAACCAGGTTTGGATGCCTGAAGATCCTTATGAGTGATCAAGGTACACATTTTATTAATAAGACCATTGAAGCCTTGACTCAGGAATTTGTAGTTCATCATCAGAAGAGCACACCTTACCATCCACATGCAAATGGTATAGTCAAAGCTTTCAATAAGATCTTGGAGACAACGCTGATGAAGATTTGCAGTGTCAACATGGATGATTGGGATTTGAGAGTACCAGTAGTGTTATGGGCCTATAGAACCAATTGCAAGAAGCTGACAATGTAGACTCCCTTTAAGTTGGTCTATGGTCTAGAAGCAGTAGTACCTATGGAATATCTAGTTCCTATCTTGAGAATTGCAACATTCACAGATATGGATGATACTGGTGCTGTAGAAAATGGGCTTGCGCAGTTGCTATAACTAGAGGAAGACAAATTTATTGTAGGATTTCATCAGTAGGTACAGAAGGAACGGGAAAAAGGCCTACCATGATAGACACATCAAGAAGAAATCCTTTAAGCAAGGAGATCTGCTATTAGTATATGACAACAAATTCAAGATGCATCCAGGGAAGTTCATAACACATTGGCTTGGGCCATATGAGGTTGCCTATGTTACAGAAGGCGGAGTTTCATAGTTGAAGACTTTGAACGAAGAATGGAAGGAAGGTTTGGTGAATGGGAGCCGATTGAAATTGTATTATGACAACTAGATGCCCCACATCTCTAAGTTAAAACATAAGAAGAAGGGTTTAGGTACCAGGTGCAGTTGAAACTGGGTACCAGACACAGAAAAGACAGTCTGCACGCAGTGGGGAGGGATATAGGAGAAATCACAGTCTGCTTTGCGCATTCCAAAGTCGAAGTAAAATAGAAGGTCCAGTCTTATACTGACTCGGGACGAGTCACATGTGAGTGTTGGGGGCCTGTTGGCCCTTGGTTATGGATTAAGGAAGAAAGAAAAGAAAAAGGAAGATAAAAGGAAAAGTACGGACTGTGCGGAAGGCACATTGACTGAGAATGGGTTGAGGTGACCAAAAGAGTGGAAAAGAAGGAGCGAAGTAAGGGAAAAACGAGCCATTGGACGAGAATATTGAGGAGGACAGATAAACAAGAAAGATGGATCGTGGACAATGCAATGAGCGGAAGAAGATATCAACGAGTGCTTTAGAGCACTTCATGGGAAAGATGGAAAGACAGGTTGGCGAAGCCCGAAAAACGCAGGTCAAAGTGGACCTAGGGTTTAGACACCTAGGTTTCGGCCTAAGGTTGTATGAGAATCATTGTAATGTATAAATAAAAGCCTAGATGAGAGAAGAGGGGTTCGTTGTGGGTTCGAGGTTGGTTAATGTTTGTTGATTATTGTTATTATGGAGAGAGAAGTATTGTAAGAGAGTTTGTATTTTGGATCTTCAACTGGGTGTGAAGATCAACCCTACAGCTGAGTGCCCGAGGAGGGGAGAGAAGAAGAGAAAGAGAGATAGATATGCAAGCTAAGTACGCAGATAGAACTGTATGTTTTAATCTTAATATATCAAGAAACACAGTTCTGTGGACGTAGCCCTAGGGAGAGGGTGAACCACGTATATCTTGTTGTTATGTGTGATTGATGTTGTGTTATTTTCCTCTGTTATATTATTGATGCATTATTGTGTTAGATATGAGATATAACTATGTGAAGTAGGGTTAAGCTTGGTAAAGGATAACTATATATTTGTGTGTTGTCCTTTGGATCCACTTGCATTTCCTCTAGTTGTAGAGACCTACATCCTGCAACCTCCTATTGCTACTTCGGGTGATACTACATCTTCTCCGCAGGTGTTTCTGAAAGGGTCAGTAGTTAGGGCTTGTTGGTGCGATGTTAGAAGTTTACACCTTCACATATGGCTTTTCAGATTATCACCAAATCAGGATTGCCAAGGAAGATCACCATAAGACCACATTTTCAATAGAATGGGGATCCTACCAGTACACAGTGATGCCTTTTGGATTGAAGAATGCACCAACCATATTTTCTAGTGTGGTGGTCGAAGCATTCAAGGAATTTTTACATAAATTTTTGGAAGCATATTTTGATGATTGGACTTTTTTTAGCTTATTGCAAAATCATATTGAATGTTTACGACTAATGTTGGATAAGTTTAGGCAATGTCATATTTCCCTGAACCTAAAGACGTGTATTTTCTTCTCACCTATCAGAGTGCTGTTAGGCCATATTGTGTGTAAGAAGGGGTTGCTGGTAGATCCTTCCAATATTGCAATCATTGTTGATCTACCCCCTCCTACTTTGGTTAGACAGCTGCGTACTGCGCTGAGACATACTGGATAATACAAAAATTTCATCAAGGGATATGCATAGATAAAAACACCCATGGAGAAGATTTTAAAGAAAGATTGTCAGTTCCAATGGTCAGAGGAATGTCAACAGAGCTTCGACACACTAAAATAGAAACTGGTCATTGCGCCTATTCTGGTTTTCCCGGATTGGAGTAAGGAATTCCACATGCATTTCGATCCGTCATCTATTGCATTAGGACCAGTGTTAGCACAACCAGAAGCAGGAGATATAGTCCACCCGTTAGCCTTTTCTAGCAAGAAGCTCTCTACAACTGATATAAACTATACTACCACCAAAAGAGAAGGTTTAGCCATGGTGTACGCACAACAAAAATTTCAACACTACTTGCTGGGAGGACATTTTAAGATGTTCATTAATCTCTCTATGTTGAAATACCTAGTCAACAAGACAGTGTTGGGGGGAAGAATATGCAGATGGCTACTGTTATTCCAGGAATATGATTTTGAGATTGTGGTCAAGCCATGCAGAATGAACAAGGGACCTAACCACTTGTCTAGATTAGATCATGGAGAGAAACCTACCAGTTTGGAGGATACACTACCATATGCACAGTTGTTGGCCATCAAAAGGGTTGATGATCACTTTGTTGAGATAGTCCAGTTCCTATCAACATGAATGGCACCTCGCGAATACACAGTCATTCAGAAGAAACAATTGGTAGTGTGTGCTGTAGATTTTTCAGTTATAGCTGGACAACTATACAAGATGGGACCTGGCGAGATCTTGAGGAGATGTGTTATGGAGGCAGAAAGACCATTGATTCTGGTAGAAGCACATGAAGGCATCGTAGGAGGAAACCATGCAGGAAAAGAAACAATGCAGAAGGTTCTTAGAGCTGGCCTTTGGTGGCCCATTTTACACAAAGATGCTAAGGACTACTATAGAGCCTGCGATGTATGCTAAAGAGTTGGGAAACCTTCTAGAAGAGATGAGATGCCTTTAGCACTGTAGCTAACCTTACAAACATTCGAGAAATCGGCAATTGATTTTGTGGGACCTATCAACCCACTAGGAAAGCGCATAGGAGCCCGATACATCATCACTGCGACATAATACTTGACCAGATGGGAAGAAGCAAGAGCAGTTAAGGACTGTAGTGCAACTACAACTGCACGGTTCATATTTGATGATATCATAACCAGGTTTGGATGCTTGAAGATCCTTATGAGCGATCAAGGTACACATTTTATTAATAAGACTATTGAAGCCTTGACTCAGGAATTTGCAGTTCATCATCAGAAGAGCACACCTTACCATCCACATGAAAATGCTATAATCAAAGATTTCAATAAGATCTTGGAGACAACGCTGACTAAGATTTGTAGTGTCAACATGGATGATTGGGATTTCAGAGTACCAGCAGTGTTATGGGCCTATAGAACCAATTGCAAGAAGCTGACAATGTAGACTCCCTTTAAGTTGGTCTATGGTCTAGAAGCAATAGTACCTATGGAATATCTAGTTCCTATCTTGAGAATTGCAACATTCATAGATATGGATGATACTGGTGCTGTGTAAAACAGGCTTGTGCAATTGGTAGAACTAGAGGAAGACAAATTTATTGTAGGATTTCATCAGTAGGTACAGAAGGAATGGGAAAAGGCCTACCAAGATAGACACGTCAAGAATAAATCCTTTAAGCAAGGAGATCTAGTATTAGTATATGACAACAAGTTCATGAAGCATCCGGGCAAGTTCATAACACATTGGCTTGGGCCATATGAGGTTGCCTATGTTACAAAAGGTGGAGTTTCATAGTTGAAGACTTTGAACGGAGAATGGAAGGAAGGTTTGGTGAATGGGAGCCATTGAAATTGTATTATGACAACTAGATGCCCCACATCTCTCAGTTAAAACATAAGAAGAAGGGTTTAGGTACCAGGTGCAGTTGAAACTGGGTACCAGACACAGAAAAGACAGTCTGCACGCAATGGGGAGGGATATAGGATAAATCACGGGCTTCTTTGCGCATTTTAAAGTTGAAGTAAAACAGAAGGTCCAGTCTTACACTGACTCGGGACGAGTCACATGTGAGTGTTGGGGGCCTGTTGGCCCTTGGTTATGGATTAAGGAAGAAAGCGAAGAAAAAGGAAGAGAAAAGGCAAAGTACGAACTGTGTGGTAGGCACATTGACTGAGAATGGGTTGAAGTGACAAAAAGAGCGGAAAAGAAGGAGCGAAGTAAGGGAAAATGAGCCATTGGATGAGAATATCGAGGAGGACAGATAAACAAGAAAGATGGATAGTGGACAATGCAACAAGCAGAAAAAGCTATCAACAAGTGCTTTGGAGCACTTCATGGGAAAGACGGAAAGACAGGTTGGCGAAGCCCAGAAAATGCAGGTCAAAGTGGACCTAGGGTTGAGACACCTAGGGTTTTGAAACCTAGGTTTCAGCCTAAGGTTGTATGAGAATCATTGTAATGTATAAATAAAGACCTAGATGAGAGAAGAGGGGTTCGTTGTGGGTTCAAGGTTGGTTAATGTTTGTTGATTATTTTTATTATGGAGAGAGAAGTATTGTAAGAGAGTTTGTATTATGGATCTTCAGCTGGGTGTGAAGATCAACCCTGCAGCTGAGTGCCCAGGGAGGGGAGAGAAGAAGAGAAAAAGAGATATATCTGCAAGCTAAGTGCGCAGATAGAACTGTATGGTTTAATCTTAATATATCAAGAAACACAGTTCTGTGGACGTAGCCCTAGGGAGAGGGTGAACCATGTATATCTTGTTGTTATGTGTGATTGATGTTGTGTTATTTGCCTCTGTTATATTATTGATGCATTATTGTGTTAGATATGAGATATAACTATGTGAAGTAGGGTTAAGCTTGGTAAAGGATAACTATATATTTGTGTGTTGTCCTTTGGATCCACTTGCATTTCCTCTAGTTGTAGACACCTGCGTCTTGCAACCCCCTATTGCTACTTCGGGTGAGACTACATCTTCTCCGCAGGTGTTTCCGAAAGGGTCAGTCGTTAGGGCTTGTTGGTGCACTGTTAGAAGTTGAACCCTGGGTCTACCCTTGTGCCAACAGGGGGTGAATCAATAATAGATCAATTTAATCCTTTTTAACCATATAATCCAAGTGTTATATCAATGTAGCATTATCATCCAATAATTGCATAGTAAATAAGCAATGAGAAAATGAACAATCATACACATACACAATACACCAGTGTTTTACGTGGAAACCCAAAGCGGGAGAAAACTGCAGAATGATTTTTCTTATATGTCTTGAAGAATTACACTCATTGGAAGCACCAACTTCCTTTTTTTTCCAGCTGCAACTGAAAGGAGGCTCTAACCCCCTAGTTTCTCAGGCTACAACCTGAGGGAAGCTCCAACTCCCCAATTCTCTAGCTACAACCAGAAGGAGGCTACAACCCCCTATGTTCTTCGGATACAACCGGAAGGTGGATACAACCACCTATCCTTTCCCCGTCCAACTGCCTTGATGTATAAGTAGAATGATGGACCCATTGTCACACTATCACTGTGAGATATACTGTGGTAAACCTGCACCAATCAACCTGTGCCAAATAACTTGTACCAATAACCTAAACCATGCATCAACTTGTACCTCAACCTGTAATCAACCTGTGCCATAAACAAGTTCATAAACCATGCACCAACCTATACCAAAGAACCTGTAATCAACCTGTACCATAAACAAGTGCATCAACCATGCACCAACCTGTACCTCAACCTATACCATGAACAAGAGCATCAACCATGCACCAAACCTGTACAAATAACCTATCACAAAAACCTGTCCAAACAACCTATCACAACAACCTGTCTCATCAATCTTATCAACCAAATCAGATCTAATCACCAATATCAATCACCAAGAAAACTCTCAAATATGTGCATCAACCAAGCATAACACAACAACTCATAATCATCACCAAGATCAATATGTGCTTCTAATAATACAAGTATGCTACATCATCCATAAACCATGTGTCAACAATACTACTAGCAAGTGCCTCCAACCATGTACCAAGTATGTACCAATCATGTATCAACTACTCATCAACTATGACTCATCAATATGTACCAACGTCATTAACTATACACCTCATGTATGTGCCAACTCATCAACTACTTGTCTCAACCATGTACCCGACATGTACCTCAACCAAATGCCCTCATAAATTTCAACATCCAAATCTGATTTGTAACTCTGTAATAGACCTAGTGTATATGATCACATACCTGCAAACCTTCCTTAACTTTAACAACAAGAGACTAGCATTTTCATCAAACTTTTCTTTAGTCTCACATGACTAGTTTTGGATTAGTCAACAACCCTAACTTGAAATAATCATAACTTTGTACCTGTAATGAATAAATATCTGAAACTGATACACAATGTTATTCAGTGTGTTTTATACAATTCCTCCAGGTTTCACTACTTGTAACATCTCAGAAAAGGAGTTATAGCAAAAATGGCATACCTTGTTGAATTCTGGCTTATTATATAGAGAGACCTTGTAGAGCGTGCCCCACACATAATATTTGTTGAATATATCTGAAACTATTACAAAAAATACTAAAGATTGTACACTAACCAACACATTTTGTCTTACTAAATTTGGATCTATTATGAATAAGTTATGACGTTTTTACCCGAAACACCTGTTTTAGACTAGTTTCAGGACTAGCCACAAACCCTATTTTCCACAAAGTGTAACTCCAAAAATACAATGACCCACAAGTTGAATTTTTTACTACATATACTTGGATATGTTTACTTAATGGCATAGAAGTTTGATGGTCTAAATCATTCTATAAAAAAGCGTTATTGCGAAAATGGTGAGATGACCTGCAAATAACATACCTTAGAAAGCATCATCAAAAGAATTTATCCTTCCTTCAATTTCGACCTTCTTTTCTTCACCTTCCCTCAGAAATTCAGCTTAGATGTCCTTTGGTTACCTCAGACACCTATAGATATTCAATATTCTCAAGTGTGATATAAAATGAGAGAGCCTTGCCTCTTATTTATACTCTTCAAGTAGCTTCCTTAAAAACATCTTCTAGGTCACTTTGCCCACTTTCCTTATTTTAGGGTTAGCCCACTTCTAATTTATTCATTAAAGTTATTATTTAAATAATTTATTTTGTATTCACTTTGAATTATAGTACACTCATCACGTTACTTTATTATTTACCTTTTAAAATCTCTTAAACCACTTTGACTACTTTGACCTTTTGGGGCTTCTAGATGACATATGAGGGTCCTCCAACTTCGTAAGGCTATAACTCTCAAACCGTGAGGATTTATGTGACGTTACACATACCACCAGAAATGGAATGACATGTACTATCTGTATAGAATAGTATTACCTACAAATATATCAAAACTTATACCATTATCCATCAAACAAACTTGGGTCCATTACCCAAACCTGGGTTCTCCAACTTCTCATGGCCATAACTCTCTAACTGTGAGGAGTTATGTGACATTCCACATACCACCAGAAATGGAATGACATGTAATATCCATATAGAATAGTATTACCTTTAAATATATTAAAACTCATACCATTATACATGAACAACCTTGGGTCCATTACCCAAACCTTTGTTCTACCGGAATTCGCTACCGGACTTTCTCAAGGGTTGACATAAATCACTAAGGGTTGACATAAATCTACAATATCGCTCTCCAATGGTTGACATCAATGACAACCAACAATCCATACCAACTATCCATCAACCTAAGCCAACTGTCTGACAATCTCCCCCTTTGGCATTGATGGCAACACCGACATTGATGGCAACACTTAGTCATGATAACATTCATGCTTATACTCTTCATAAATGTTTCTATCTCTCCCCCTTTGACATCAATGGAAAAGGGTATCTCCCTTTGGGGCTGCTCCCCTTGACTGAACTCTCCTTGGGGATGCTCCCCCTGTCCACGTGCCTTTGATTTTTCTTTGTGTTTATAAGCCTCTAATTACTCTCTCTCCCTTCATATGAATAATATCTCCCCCTTTGACAAAGGGTATCACTTTGAAGTCATATCGCTCATTCTTCCCTTGTGACAATCGCTTCCCTTGGAATCATGCCTCTATGTTATTTCTCCAAGCATTTACCTTTGCATCTGATAAATCTCTCCCCCTTTGTCCTATTTGTGGTGCTTCCTCATGTACATCTAAGACATATAAGATAAGCATTCAAAAGAATTCATTTTGGAGTAGGAATTACTCCTAGTCTCCGGCGAAGATACTCAAGAGCTTCCCATGGAAGCGGTTTTGTAAAGATGTATGCCACTTGTTCTTTTGTTCCCACATATTCAACTCTGATGTTCTTATCTGCAACATGTTTATGTAGAAAGTGATACTTTATTGGAAAGTGCTTTGTCTTGGAGTGCATCACCAGGTTTATTGAGATACTAATGGTGCTTGTATTATCAATATATTGGAATGGGCTCATCATGATCAACCTGTATATCTGTGAAAGTTTGTTTCATCCGTAGAAACTATGTACAACATGTTGTTGCTGCAACATACTCTGCCTCGGTTGTAGATAATGATATTGATGATTGTTTCTTTCTTAGCCAAGATACTAAACACTCACCCAAGTGGAATGTTGCTCCACTGGTGCTTTGTCGGTCATAAATGCAACCTACCCAGTCTGCATCTGTGTAGGCAATAAGTGATAGATCCTTTCCTTTTTGATACCATAATCCAAACTCTTTTGTTCCTTTGAGATATCTGAAAATCCTCTTCACTACTAATACATGTGATTCCTTTGATGCTGCTTGAAATTTTGCCACCTGTCCAACTACCTGCATTACATCTGGTCTGGATGTTGTCACATATAGTAGGATACCAATAATTGACCTGTATTGCCTCTGATATATAGACTTTGAATCATCGTCTTTTCTCAACTTGCAACTGGTTTGCATGGGAGTTATAACTGGTTTGCAATCTTTCATTCCGAACCTCTTTAGCATTTCTATGATATACATGGTTTGAGAAATAAAAATTCCTTGGTTGCTTTGACGTATGTGAAGACCCAGAAAGAAGGATAGTTCTCAAAGTAATGACATTTCAAATTCATTCCGCATATCCTTTGCAAATTTCTGGCTAAACCTGTCATTAGTACTTCCAAAAACAATATCATCAACATAAATTTTAATAAATAAAATACTACCTTTAGTTATCTTGATGTAGAGGTTGTTGTCTATGCTTCCTTTCCATAGTTCGTAGGGAGTTTTGTCATTGTTGTTTCTGAGCATTACTATGTTTTGAATGTGAACTGTTGTATGCACTTCATGTGTCCAAAAAATATCTGTCAATTTGGAATCCATTAGCATTGTTCAAGCCATTTCCTGTGTAATTATCATCCATTATGATAATGTTCCTTTGTCTCTGAACCACTCTTTGAACCAATATATGAATCCATGCTCTCGTCCATACTGCCCAAGAATATACTTTCTCAACTATCCGTAATGTTGACCCATTTATCACTATACTATCATGAAGTATTGATTAATCCATCAAATTGTACTTCTGCTAACCGAGTGCTCTGGATATGTCTTCTCAAACTATGCAAGTTGCTCGAAGGATGGTTCTTTGGTCTGTCACAACTATTGCATAGACTCCCCTTGTCTAATATTCATATTACTTGGGATTCTCTAAGTCAGATGGCTCAGAACAATTCCTGCTCTGATGTGTATTCATCATCATCTTCATTGGTAGATTAATTATCTCTATGAGCTCTGGCTTATTTCTTTCTTTCTGTGGATTCATCTTTCACTATAATCCATGAAAGTACAATCTCTTGAACCTGTTCCTTATTTACCTACCCTTCCTTTCTTTCAGTTATTTTACAAACCTTTCTGTATCTGACATATTTCTTTTTCTCTGTAGAATTTTCTTCATCTTGTTTTATTGTCAATCTTGCGATCTTTGGTACCTGTTCTTTGTTCACATGTTCTTCCCATTTTCTTATCCATACTTTATTATATATGATATCAATATTCTCTTTCATGGAAGTATCGATCATGCTTCTACAATCACTGGCTATGTGTCCATAGTTATGACATTTGTAACACTCAATGTTACGTGTGACCACATAGGCACTTCTTGCTTGAACATTTCTCTTATAATCCCTGCAATCTGCAACCTTGTGTCCAAAGTTAGTACAATAAAAACAATGACCATAAAATAAATTTGCATACCTGGGAGTGAATGATCTTCTTTGTGGCATAGTCCTTCTGAATTTTTTGCTTAACTGATCATGATCATGATTGAATCTTCTTTGTGTCTTGAACATGGATGGTCTTCTTGAAGATGTATCTTCAATAGTTTTTTCAGATTCTGGTTGACCATGATTCCTTCCTTTGAGTACTTCTGCATAACTTTTTCTATTTTATTAATTCTTTTTTTCTAGCAACGTAGAGTGCTTCTCCTCATTCTCTACAACTATTGTGGATGTTTCTGTCTCTTCAATGTTCTTGTTGAGCTTGACGATTTTGACTTTTAGTGTGACAACTTCTTCTTCAAGATTCTCAACGTCTTCTTCTTTCTTCATTATCTGAGACTTCATGACATCTTCTGTTCTCTTTGCTTCTTCAAGTTGAATTTTCAATGTAATTATTTTTTCTTCCAGTCTTCTCTCTTCTTGACCAAACTCTTCCTCAAGTTGGTTTAAGTCATTGGTTCTTTCCTTGAGATAATCCATCCATATCATTTCTCTCTTTTCCGCTTCTTCCTTTTGTGTTGTTATGTTGGCTTCTAAACATTTATTTTGATATTAGAGATTTTCTTCAATTCTTCTGGCCTCTTCTAGTTGAGCTCTTAAATTCTTGATGACCTGCTGATCTTTTTCGGAACCTTGAACACTTTCTTTTTTCTTCATCAATTATTTCTTGGATGCCTTGTTTTCTTCTCTTTCTTTCCTTAGATATTTAATTGCACTGATCAAGTTTTCTTTGTAATCAACTGTTGCTTCTTCATACTCTTCCTCTTCTGAATCTGTCTGACATGATGACCATCTTTCTTCTTGTTCTATATCTGCATCTTCTTTGGCATTTTCTGAATCTGCGATGGGTGAAGAATATATGTCATGTAACTTATCCCAAAGTTCTTTGGCTGATGAACATTTACCAACCTTTTCTCTTACCGGATTAGGTAATCCTTCCCAGATGAAATCCATTGTTATTTTGTTATTCTTCTTCAATTCCTTCTTGGCTTCAGTCTTTTCCCTTTTTGAACTATCATATCCTGTAACAACTGATAGCCAAATATAATGTCCCTGTGCTTGTAAAAATACTTCCTTCCTTCTTCTTCATATCTCATACTTAAAACCATTCTGACCATTAAACATTGGTACTCCATTCTTAGAATAATCCATCATCTCCTTCCAGTGGTTAAATTGTTTCCTAAAGGAACCTCGCTCTGATTCCAATTGTTGGATTGTTGAGAGGGGGGGTGAATCAGTAATAGAGCAATTTAATCCTTTTTAACCATATAATCCAAGTGTTATATCAATGTAGCATTATCATCCAATAACTGCAGAGTAAATAAGCAATGAAAAAATGAACAATCATACACATACACAGTACACCAGTGTTTTATGTGGAAACCCAAAGCGAGAGAAAACCACAGAATTCTTTTTCTTATATGTCTTGAAGAATTACATGCATTGGAAGCACCAAATTCCTTAGTTTTCTAGTTGCAACTGGAAGGAGGCTCCAACCCCGTAGTTTCTCAGGCTACAACCTGAGGGAAGATCCAACTCCCCAATTCTCTGGCTACAACCAGAAGGAGGATACAACCCCCTATGTTCTTCGGCTACAACCGAAAGGTAGCTACAACCACATGTCCTTGCCCCGTCCAACCACCCTGATGTATAAGTAGAATGATGGAACCATTGTCACACTATCACGTGGGATATACTATTGTAAATCTGTACCAATCAACCTGCACCAAATAACTTGTACCAATAACCTGAACCATGCATCAACCATGCATCAACCTGTACCATAAACAAGTGCATCAACCATGCACCAACCTATACCAAACAACCTGTAATCAACCTGTACCATAAACA
>JASDQU010103048.1:207604-229477 GCA_032191745.1 Picea mariana
ATTAACACAAAAACCATTATAGATGGATTAACACCAATGCTCGACGAGCTTCCTAAAAGCAATGCTTACACGCTCCCAAATGACCAATTCAAACAAGACCGTAGACATGTCCCCAAATAAAATGAAAATGAGGGCCCTATGAGCACCCCTGACCTGCAAGACAATTCAACAAAATCTCATGAGAGATACAAACCAAGATCTTCCCCATCCTCAATAGAAAAATCCCATGTGAAATCCTTGCCACTCACTACAATGATTCAAAGAGCTGGTGTGAGGAAGGGGAAGGGATATAAACAACCATGGGAGTTATCATCACTCCCTCTTCCAAATTCATTACAATATTCAATGCTTTCATGTTTGTTTGACATCCCTTTAGTCCTTTGAGTGTCATTTTGTGTCTTAGGGTATGGATTCCCATGTAACCTCAATGTTGATTGCTAGAGTCCCCACCATTTTTTGAGTTTCTTGGCTTCCCAATCGGTCTGCTTACACATTATTGTCTCTCAAGATATGGTAGTATTGTAGGTGTGAAAATGCACAGGTTAGTTGGGAGATCCAACATAAAATATAGTCCATCATGGTGTCCTTCATATTTGTTCCTTTAATCATGTGTCTGATGATTAGTGATGAGTCTCCACACACAATTAATTGTTGTATTTTCATGAGCTTCAAGCCTTGATATAACTCATACATATGTGCAAGATTATTGGATAAGATGCACAAACTCCATGAACAAATTGCTTCAATTAATCCTGCAAGGTTATGGATAACCGCCTCGTCGGTACCTACCACCCTAATTACATTAGTATTATCAAGTCGTGTCTTACAATATTCCTCATGACTTCTTACCATTGAACTTAGGAATTTGGACCTTTTCTTCTAGTTGGAATGAAATTAGTGGCGCTGGGTTTTCCTAAGGAAAATTTTGTTACGGAATATTTTTGAAGGCTCTTATCATTTCCTTTATTATCATAGCCTCACTAAAAGGAGAAAACCTTTTTGCGGAGGTTTTTACGGAACCTCCCTGAAAAATATACCCCTTTTTTACCGGTGTGGACATAAACAATAACACACATGTGTTTAAATGTACAAAAGCACCATCATACATTATAATAAAAATAACAAGCATCGATCAAAGTGCATCGGTGCCATTGAACATGATGCCCTTATGTGTATCACTATCGTCAGATGCATTGCAGTGGGGTAAAAAAAAAAAATTACCAAACCAATTTCCATTGTTACATTTCATCCTATGCTTCCAAACTCTCAAGAAAGCATCGATGCTCACCCTCCTTCCAAAGACACCATGTTTCTAGTGTTCTACAGTGAATTGGATAGATCCATTGGTAGATTCCACACATTTCCAAATTTTTGAAACTACCACAAAGTTTCATTTCTTCTCAATGGTGGAACCATGCCTCCTAGGTACATAAGAGTTGATCCCGGTGGATATTGGTGGCCACCCACCTATTCCAATTGGCTCCTCTTGACAATTTTTAGTTCAACGCATTCTTATGTACTTCTTTGTAATTGTGAGTTCTACACTTATGGGGTTGTCTGAATCCATACACATATTCCAAGTGGATACTGGTGGCCTCCCACCTAATCCAACTGGCTTATTTTGTATGTTTTCATGTCAGCACATATTTTTGTACTTCTAGGGCCGTTTTGGGGCCCTAAACAGTTTTTTTTGGCTCACCACAGTCAAACTATAGACTAAGTCAAAGTTTGATGACGTAATGTGTAGCTCTCGAAAAGGCCTTTCCAACAGGATATCACGCACCTAAAATGGAGGTCGTATGAAAAAGTTACGACCCCGAGAAGTTGAGGTACCAACTTACCCATAGGGGCCCACATAACTTTTGGTGTTTAATCTCCTAGGGTTAGGTTTTTGGATGTATAGGGTTTTTGCATTCATGATTAATGTTGCCTCTAGAGCCTCATTGTAATCATTCTTCTCAGACAGATGTGCGTAGTAGCCCCATCTCTTCTCAAAAATAGCTACCACCATTCAAGCAAGTGTTTTGGTTTTGCATTTTTACAGTTTCAGCCTACTTCATTTATTCAATAGAAGATATTTTTCATTGGATATATATGTTGTTCTTCATATCTCTATGTTTATTGTATTCAATTTGTTAATCAGTTCATTCTGCTCCTAAGTAGGGATCAGTGGTATCAGAGCGATATTCTCTTCATTTATTTTTCTTCATGCATGTCCCCAACAAGATTTGGGTACAAGAAGTTGGGACCCAAACCAATCGATCCATTGCAAGATCAATCATGTCGATCCCTACAACAACCCATGGGGGACGAAAAGAAAGATGATGGAGCTGGAGATCCTTTTTAAATGTTTCTCGAGGAATCCCTTGCCCGACAAAGGAACGAAATGATGGACAACTTTGCACAGATCCTTCGAAAGCTTCCCACAGAAGAAGCATATTCATCAAGAAACCATGCAACCCCCTTAAAGGTATATGTAAATTTTGATATTCCATTATTTGAAGGACTGATAGATGCAGATGCTGTAGAAAAATGGTTGAATCTGCTCGAAATGTATTTTTCGGTCCACAATTTTTTCGATGGGGAAAGGATTGCTTTTTCACTCCTCAAGGTCATCCCTCGTGTTAAGGACTGGAGGGGTACTTACTCTAAGTAAAGGGCCATAGGGGAATCTGCAATATTTGTGGTTTCCCCTACATGGGATTCCTCATAGTATGTCATTAAAGATTAGTACTACCATGTTGGAATCTATGAGGACCAGTACACTAGATGGACTACCCTGCGTCAGGAAAGGGACTAGACAGTACCATATTTCACCAATATTTTCCATACCCTATGCACCAAATTGGGTATCAAAGACTCTGAGCGACATCTGGTGCTCAAATACCTCGATTGTTTGCATAGAAACATTCAAACAGAAATGGAGTTTCTGGACATCACCTCATTGGGTACAGATTATAGATATGTTGTCAAGATCAAGAAAACATTTAAGCAGAAGAGGCAAGAGTTTGGATCAACAAACTCCTCACAGCCAAAGAAGTGAAAATGTAGCCCCAACCCACACAACAAGGGACAGAGCAAAGATGTCCAGTCTCAGGACAACCAGTCCAAGCCACAACAAAAGAAGGGCAATGAGAAGACAAAGAAGGACATGGGAAAATGGTGTGAATACCATAAAATCCCTTGGAACAACATTGAAGAATGTCACTCCAAGCATCCACTCATGGTCGAGATGAAGGCTTCCTAGTCAGAGGTCGATTCTAACTCTGAATCAAATCCATAAGGAGGAAAGTGTATTATCGATGTTGAACCCAGTGCCACTATTACTACCACCAAAGTCTAGCCAAGAGAACCATAAGAACCATAGGAAGGGGAACTCCTCTTTCACTCATAGATGTGGGTAAAGGGGACTCTGCTTCATTTAATTATCAATAGCGGCAGTTAGAAGAACTTGATATCAAAAAATGTCATTAAGCAGTTGGACCTGTCGATGATATCACAACCTCAACCCTACACCATCGACTAGCTTCGCCAAGGAAGAGATCTTCGTGTCAGCCAACAGTGTCATCTGCCCTACGACATTAAGCCTTTCAAAGACGAGGTATTATGTGATATTGGTCCCCTTGAAGTTTGTAATGTTCTTTTAGGACAACCATATTTTTGGAAGCGTCATGTTGTGTATGAGTCTAGACCCCGCAGTGTTATTATTACTTTGGGTAGACAATTGTACAAGATTCCAGAGGTAGTGCCCCCTACCATTATTTCTTTAATCCCTACTAAGAAACGAGGTAAGGTCATTTCACAGACCAGGAAGTTCATATTCTTTGTGATCTATTCTCACAATAAGTAGAAGTTCGTCGCCACATCTATGGACTCTACAAAGAGCCTCTCATTGCAGCAGAATCAAGTGGATGGGATCATGGAAGAGTATAGAGACATCTTCTCCTCAACCATTGGGGTAACGACGCACTGCCAAGTCAAGCATCCAATTGATCTAACCCTCGATGCACCTCTGCCTAATGGACTAGCCTATCATCGCTCTCTGATGGAAAATGATGAAATCAAGTGTCATATCCAAGAGATTCTTCAAAATGGGCACATCATACCTATCTCCTCCCCTTGCGGAAGCCCGATTGTACTTTTGCAGAAAAAAGATGGGACCTGGCGACTCTACATTGATTACAGAGAATTAAACAAAATCACAATCAGGAACCGGTATCCAATTCCCTGGATTGATGAACTTCTTGACCAAGTCAAGGGGGGAAATTTCTTCAACAATATTGACCTAAATTCTAGCTACCACTAGGTTCCCATCGAACCAACTGATGTATGGAATACAACTTTCAAATATAAATAAGGTCTCTTTGAATGTTTGGGCATGCCCTTTGGCTTAACAAATGCACCGGCCACTTTCATGAGGTTGATGGATGATGTATTGAGACCCTTCACCAACTCTTTTGTGGTGGTATATTTGGATGACATACTTATCTTCAACAGAACTTGGGAGGAGCACATGTGGCATATTCAGCAGGTTTTGAGCACTCTACGACAGCACAAGCTATATGCCAACTTGGAAAAATTCTCCTTTGGCAAGAACAATTTTCAATACTTAGGCTACATTGTTGATGAGCATGGGGTACATGTTTATCTAGCTAAGATCCAAGTCATCTTTGACTGGTCAACCCCGACCACACTAACCAAGCTTCGGAGCTTCTTGGGACTGGCCAACTTCTATCGTCGGTTCGTGTTAGGATTCTCCCATATTGCGTGGGCCCTTAGCCAAGTGACAAAGGGCGGTGGCAGAGAAAATTTTGTGTGGGGGAAGGAACAACAATGAGCATTTGATGATCTAAAGCATCGCTTGTGCTCGGCTCCAGTACTCTCCTTGCTCGATCTGCAACAACCGTTCGAAATTGAGACTGATGAAACTGGCTATGTTTTAGGTGTTGTTTTCACTTAGCACGGTCATCTGATGGCATACCATAGTGAGACACTCTCAGATATTGTCCGGAAATACCCCACCTATGACAAGGAAATGTATTCCATTGTACAAGCATGTCGTTAATTGAAACATTACATTCTTGGAAAGGATATGGTCATCCACACTGATCACAAGCCTTTGTAGTTCATACAGACACAGGGGAAGTTGTAGAATGACCACCATCAAAAGTGGTCCGCCTACCTGCAAAATTTCCATCTCAACATCAAGTATAAGACAGGGAGAAAAAATCGTGTCATTGACTTCCTCAGTTGACCTCCCATGGATGCACTCACCATGGTGCTCCATTCCTATGGACATGAGGCATCTGAGTGGATCCGACTTTACCAGTAAGATCTGGACTTCGCCACCACCTATCAGCTCTTAGGTATAGGTGCAAATTTCACCAATTTTCACATTCAGGACAGACTGTCATGCCATCTGGGCCATCTTTGTGTTCTTTTAAGAGAGTGTGCAAAGATGATTTGGGAATCCCACTACATTCAGATGGCAGGGCATTTTGGCATGGAGAAAATTGTGGCCATTCTACAGAAACATTTTTATTGTCCAAAACTTCGACAAGACATTAGAAAGTATATTATATCTTGCACTTCCTGTGCCATTGCAAAGCCAACCATGAAGAATCAAGGCTTTTACACCCCTCTTCCCACCCCTGAGAAGCCTTGTGAATCCATCTCGATGGATTACATGTATGGCCTTTCATCCACCAAGCAAGGCAATGATTGTGTATTTGTGGTCGTTGATCAGTTTTCGAAGATGGTCATCCTCACAACCTGCAAGAAGAATATCACAACAACAGATATTTCCAAGATCTTCTTCGAACAAGTGTGGGTCCATTTTGGGATACCATAAACCATCATATCCTAATGGGACAGAAGGTTCCTCAACACATTTTGGTCGAGTCTCTGGTCATTGTTGGACACCAAGCTCACTAAATCCACTTCTTTCCACCCCCAAACAGACATCCAAACAGAGGTCATCAATCAGATGATTGTGCAGATCCTGCGCATGTAACTATAAGCATCAGTGTACATGGGATGATAGTCTCCCCTATGTTCAACACGGTTCCAATAGGGCTCTCTATAGCTCCACTGGTCATAGCCCATTTCAGGTGGGGTTGGGATTCCAACCCTTGGGTCCCATTGATGTTTCACTACCTCTTGCAACCACACAGACATAATCTTCCCATGTTTAGTCTAAGACTGACAAAGCCATGAGATTCATTGAGAAGATTCAACACATCCACCAATAGGTCCATGAGATTTTGCAGAAAGCCAATGCTAAGTACAAGCAATGCCATGATCAACACAGTGTATCGCACTAGTTTCAGGTTGGAGACAATGTCTCGTTACATTTGCAGAAAGAGAGTCTTATAGGACCCCATCAGAAGCTTCACCCACATCTCTATGGTCCTTACACTATCACCAAGGTTGTGGGTAGCAATGCTTTTGAGCTCAACACTCCACCCTTCCTTGGCTTGCACCCAATGTTTAATGTGGACCTCCTTCAGCCATATTTTCCACCATTATTTGACACCTCAAAGATCGCAGAATAGATGACACCCACAGATCTCAACCTTGACTGGATGGAACAAGCATCCACTAATCAGATAGTGGACACACAGGTCAAGGGCACTCGCCAACAAAGGATCCATCTTTATCGGGTTGTCGAGACAGGAAAAATCATCCACCAAGGAAAGTGGCTCACCGGAGGCCAAATTCAGCAGAAGTTTCCTCCCATGATGGAGGAACTCAATGCAATGGAGACCAATGCTTCCTAATGGGGGAGGACTAATCCAAGTGGATATTGGTGGCCACCCACCTATTCTAACTGGCTCCTCTTGAAAGTTTTTATTTCAACACGTTCTTTTGTACTTCTTCATAATTGTGGGTTCTACACTTTCGGGGTTGTCATAATCCCTACACATATTCCAGGTGGATACTGGTGGTCTCCTACCTAATCCAACTGGCTTATTTTGTATGTTTTCATGTTAACATGTCTTTATGTATTTCTAGGGCCGTTTTGGGTACCTAAACAATGTTTTTTTGGCTCGCAACAGTCAAACTGTAGATGTACTTAAAGTTTTATAGCTAAAAAATACCTTTCCAACGATCTATCACACGCCTAAAACAGAGGTCGTATGCAAAAGTTACAACCCTGGGAAGTTGAGGTACCAACTCACCCATAGGGGCCCACATAACTTTTGGTGTTTCATCTCCTAGGGTTAGGTTTTTGAATGTCTAGGGTTTTGGAATTCATGAGTAATGTAAAAAAATTCTTTGGAGCCTCATTGTAATCTTTCTTCTCAGACAGATGCACGTAGCAGCCACATCTCTTCTCAGTGATAGCTACCACCATTCGAGCAAGTGTTTTAGTTCTGCAGATTTACAATTTCAGCCTATTTCATTTATTCAATAGAAGATACTCTTCATTGGATATTTGTGTTGTTCTTCATATCTCTATGTTTATTGTATTCATTATATTAATCAAATTGTTCCGCTCCTAAATCCAGATCAGTGCTATCAGAGCGGTATTTTCTTCATTTATTTTTCTTCGTGCATGTCCCCAACAAGATCTGGGTACAAGAAGTTGGGACTTGAACCAATCAAGTTGTTTCAAGATCGATCATTCCAAGCCCAACAACAACCCATGGGGGATGACAAGAAATATGGACCAGGAGATCCTTTTAAAATGTTGCTCGAGGAAGCCCTTTCACGACAAAGGAATGAAATGATGAAAAACTTTGCACAGATCCTTCGGCGGCTGCCCACAGAAGAAGCATCTTCATCAAGCAGCCATGCAACCCCCTTCAAGGTACAAGTAAATTTTGATATTCCATTATTTGAAGGACTGATAGATGCAGATACTGTAGAAAAATGGTTGAATCTTCTCGAAGGGTATTTTTCGGTCCACAATTTTTCCGATAGGGAAAATATTACTTTTTCACTCCTCAAGGTCGTCCCCCATGTTAAGGACTGGTGGGATACTTACTCCGAGTAAAGGGCCATAGAGGAATCTGCAATACTTGTGGTTTCCCCTACATGGGATTCTTTCTGGGATGCCATTAAATAATAACACTTCCTTTTTGGAAGCTACGAGGACCAGTGCACCAGATGGACCACCTTGCATCAGAAAAGGGACTAGACAATACCAAATTTCACTAATATTTTCCATACTCTGCGCACAAAATTGGGTATCAAAGACCCTCGGCAACATCTCATGCTCAAATACCGCGGTTGTTTAAAAAGATACATTCAAACATATATGGAGTTTCTGAACATCACCTCATTGGGTACAACTTATAGATATGTTGTCAAGATCGAGCAAAAATTTAATCAGAAGAGGCGAGAGTTTGGATATGCAAAATCCTCACAGTCGAAGAAGGGCAAAGGCGGCCCCAAACCACACAACAAGGGACAGAGAAAATATGGCCACTCTCAAGACAACCATTCCAAGCCACAACACAAGAAGGGAAATGAGAAAACGAAGAAGGACACGGGAAAATGGTGTGAATACCATAAAATCCCTTGGCACAACACTGAAGAATGTTGCTCCAAGAAGTCACTCATGGTCCATCTGAAGGCTTTCAAGTCAGAGGTCGATTTTGACTCTGAATCAAATCTAGAAGGAGGAAAGCAGATTATTGATGTTGAACCCAGTGCCACTTTTGCTACCACCAAAGTCCAGCCAAGCGAACTAGAAGAACCAAAGGAAGGGGAACTCCTCTTTCACTCACAAATGTGGGTAAAGGGGGATCTCCTTCATTTCATTGTCTATAGTGGCAATCAAAAGAACCTGATCTGAGCATAGGTCATCAAGCGGTTATACCTTCTGACCACACCACACCTGCAACTCTACACCATCGACTGGCTTCGCCAAGGAAGAGATCTTTGTGTCAGCCAACAATGTCATCTTCCCTACGACATCAAGCCTTTCAAAGACGAGGTATTGTGTGATATTGCTCCCCTTGAAGTTTGTGATGTTATTTTAGGACAACCATATTTATGGAAGTGTCATGTTGTGTATGAGTCTAGACCCTGTAGTGTTATTATTACTTTGTGTATACAATTGTACAAGATACTAGAGGTAGCGCCACCTACCATTATTTCTTTAATCTTTTCTAAGCAATGCAGTAAGTTCATTTTACAGATTGGGAAGTTCGTCTTCTTTGTGATCCATTCTCACAGTAAGATGAAGGTGTCCTCCACATCCGTTGCCTCTACATAGATCCTCTCATTGCAGAAGAATAAAGTGGACGGGATCGTGGAAGAGTATTGAGACATCTTCTCCTCACCCACTGGGGTATCGATGCACTACCAAGTCAAGCATCCAATTGATCTAACCCTCGGTGCACCTCTGCCTAATGGACCATTCTATCATCGCTTACTGATGGAACATGAAGAAATCAAGCATCATATCCAAGAGCTTCTTCAAAATGGGCAAATCAGACTTAGCTCCTCCCCTTATGGAAGCTCGATTGTACTGTTGCAGAAGAAGGATGGGACCTAGTGACTCTACATTGATTACAAATAATTAAACAAAATCACAGTCAGGAACTGGTATCCAATTCCCAGGATTGATGACCTTCTTGACCAACTCAAGGGGGGAAAGTTCTTCAGTAAGATTGACCTAAATTCTGGCTACCAGGTTCCCATCGAACCAACTGATGTATGGAAGACATCTTTCAAATATAAAGAAGGTCTCTTCGAATGGTTGGCCATGACCTTTGGCTTAAAAAATGCACTAAACACCTTCACGAGTTTGATGGATGATGTATTGAGACCCTTCACCAAGTCTTTTGTGGTGGTATAATTGGATGACATCCTCATCTTCAACAGAACTTGGGAGGAGCACATGCCACATATTTAGCAGTTTTTGAGCACTCTGCGGCAGCACAAGCTATATGCCAACTTGGAAAAATGCTCCTTTGACATGAACAGGGTCCAATACTTGGGCTACATGGTTGATGAGCATGGGTTACATGTTGATCTGGCTAAGATCCAAGTCATCTGTGACTGTCCAGCCCTGACCACACTAACTGAGCTTCGAAGCTTCTTGGGATTGTCCAACTTCTACTAATGGTTCATGTTGGGATTCTCCCATATTGCAAGGGCCCTCAGCGAAGTGACCAAGGGTGATGGTAGGGAAACATTTTTGTGGGGGAAGGAACAACAATAAGCATTTGATGATATGAAGCATCGCTTGTGCTCAACTCTAGTATTCTCCTTGCACGATTTGCAACAACCGTTCAAAATTGAGACTGATGCATCTGACTATGTTGTAGGCATAGTTCTCACTCAACATGGTCATCCGGTGGCATACCATAGTGAGACAATCTCAAATATTGTCCAGAAATACCCCACCTATGACAAGGAAATGTATTCCATTGTACAAGCATGTCATCAGTGGAAACATTACATTCTGGGAAAGGAGATGATCATCCACACTGATCAGAAGCCTTTGTAGTTCATACAGACACAGGGTAAGTTGCAAAAAGACCACCATCAGAAGTGGTCCACCTACCTGCAACATTTCCATCTCGACATCAAGTATAATATAGGGAGCAAAAATCATGTCGTTTACTACCTTAGTTGACCTCCCATGGTTACACTCACCACTATGCTCCATTCTTGTGGACATGAGGCATCTAAGTGGCCCCAACTTTATCAGCAAGATCTGGACTTCACCACCACCTATCAACTCTTGGATACAGGTGTGAATGTCACCAATTTTCACATTCAAGACAAACTGTTATGCCATCTGGGTCATCTATGTGTTCCTACAAGCGAGCATTCAAAGTTGATTTGGGAAGCCCACTACAGTCATATGGTAGGACATTCTGGTGTGGAGAAAATTGTGGCCATTCTACAAAAACATTTTTATTGGCCAAAACTTCGACAGGACGTCATCAAGTATATCATATCTTGCACTTCCTATTCCATTTCCAAGCCATCCATCAAGAAAAAAGGCTTATACACCCCTCTTCCTACCCCCAAGAAGCCTTGGGAATCCATCATGATGGATTACATGTCTGGCCTTCCATCCACCAAGCAAGGTAATGATTGTTTATTTGTGGTCGTTGATCGGTTTTCGAAGATGGCCATCCTCACATCCTGCAAGAAGAACATCACAATGACGGATACTGCCAAACACTTCTTCGAATGAGTGTGGGTCCATTTTGGGATACCACAGACTATCATCTTCGACCAAGACAACAGGTTTCTGAGTATATTTTGGTCAAATCTCTAGTCACTTTTGGACACCAAGCTCTCTAAATCCAATGCTTTCCACCCCCAAACAGATGGCCAAATAGAGTTCGTCAATCGGATGATTGTGCACATCCTGTGAATATATAACTATAAGCATCTGCGTACATGGGATGAGAGCTTCCCCTAGGTTCAACATAGTTACAATTGGGCTCTCCATAGCTCCATCGGCCATAGCCCATTTCAGGTGGGGCTGGGATTACAACCCTTGGGTCCCATTGATGTTTCACTACCTCTTGCAACCACACAGACAAAATCTTCCCATGTCCAGTCTGAGACTGACAAAGCCACCAAATTCATTGAGCGGATTCAGCATATCCACCAATAGGTCCATGATATTTTGTATAAATCCAATGCTAAGTACAAGCAATGCCATGATTAACACAGGGTACCGTACCAGTTTTAGGTTGGAGACAAGGTATGGTTACATTTGCAGAAAGAGTGTATTACAAGGCCCCATCAGAAGCTCCACCCAATTCTCTATGATCCTTACACTGTCACCAAGGTTGTGGGTAGCAATGTTTTTGAGCTCAACACTCCACCCTTCCTTGGCTTGCACCCAATGTTCAATGTGGACCTCCTTCGGCCATATTTTCCACCATTATTGGACACCTTAGAGATCACAGAACAACTGACACGAACATATCTCAACCCTAACTGCATGGAACATGCATCCACTAATCAGATAGTGGAAACATAGGTCAAGGGCACTCACCAATAGAGTATCCAGCTTTATCAGGTTGTCAAGGCAGGGAAACTCCTCCACCAAGGAAAGTGGCTCACCCGGGGCCAAATTTAGCAGAAGTTTCATCACCTAATGGGTGAACTCAATGCAATGGATACCATTGCTTCCTAAGGGGGGAGGCCTGATCTAGGTGGATATTGGTGACCACCCACCTATTTCAATTGGCTCCTCTTGACAGTTTTTAGTTCAACGTGTTCTTCTGTACTTCTTTGTAATTGTGGGTTCTACACTTTCGGGGTTGTCTAAATCCCTACACATCTTCTAGGTGGATATTGGTGGCCTCCTACCTAATCCAACTGGCTTATTTTGTATGTTTTCATGTCAACGCATCTTTTTGTATTTCTAGGTCCGTGTTGGAGCCCTAAAGAATGTTTTTTTGGCTCGCTACAGTCAAATTGTAGAAGGATTCATAGTTTTATGATGGATGCGTAGTTCTCAAAAATACCTTTCCAACGGGCTATCACGTGTCTAAAACTGAGGTCGTATGCAAAAGTTACGACCACGAGAAGTTGAGATACCAACTTACCCATAGGGGCCCACATAAATTTTGGTGTTTCATCTCCTAGGGTTAGGTTTTTGTATGTATAGGGTTTTGACATTCATGAGTAATGATAAAAATGCCTCGGGAGCCTCATTGTAATCATTATGCTTAGACGAATGCGCGTAGCAGACACATCTCTTCTCAGAGATAGCTACCACCATTCGATCAAGTGTTTCAGTTCTGCAGTTTTACAGTTTCAACCTATTTCATTTATTCAATAGAAGATATTGGTCAATGGATATTTGTCTTGTTCTTCATATCTTTGTATTTATTGTATTCAGTTTGTTAATCAGTTCGTTCCACTCCTAATTCAGGATCAAGAGTCCAGGTAAATTGCTTATTACCTTCCTATTTGTATTTTCATCTAAATAAAATTTGAATTTAGCTTGAAATTTCACATTTAAAAAAAAAAAAAAACCAATTCCATGTAGTGCACTTGATCGCTTTGGATTGCCCTGAAGCGATGTTTCCTATGTTAAATTCATAGTAAGAACCACCTCTGGTGCATCTTATATATGTTAAATTTAGAGCTCCTATTAAGTTCTTTTAAATTTACTAGACAATAATAGCATAAGCAGGATCACTAAGAGAAACACAATCACAAGGTACACAATATTTTATCCTAGGGAACCCTCATGGGGGAGAAAACCCAGCAAAAAATTCCTTAATATAGATTGCCAATACAATGCCAAGATAAAGACCAAAACACTAAAGATAATCCATAACTGAGCAATGTGCCTCTCTCTCTTTCTTCTTGCAACTGCAGCTACCTCCAAAAGATGTGCACTTGTTGAGTGAATGAGAGAGTGATAGAATGAGGCACCATCATCTCTTATTTATACTAGCTGATAGGCGCAAGGGTTATGTCTCTTCAACAAGCAGGGTCGACTTCTTCAACTAGTGGTTAAAACCACTTTAATTATCCCTAGGGTCCAACTTTACAAACAACACCATATAACTATGGTTTGACCAATCCACAAAAGGGGATTTGGTCTTATACAAATCCTGACATGATCAATCCACAAAAGGGGATTTGATATATATATAAATAATTCAATTATAATTATAACATTCTTCCTAGCTAGAATATTTCAACACTCCCCCTTAACAAGAAGGGTATTATATTGACATAACCCAACACAACATCATCAGGAGAAGGAGAGGGAAGCAACATCATCAACATATGGAACATTTATTGGCACATTTATAAATCATCGGAAGTTTTCCTCATCATCAATAACATCATCTTTCACAGCATGGAGCTGGAAATAACATCATCGTCATCATCTGCATCAACATCAGTTAGCATAGAAGCTATAACAACAACATCAACGACACTAGGCTAATACAACATCATCAACAATAAGAGGCTGGTACAACATCATCAACAACAGCACGATGTTGATACAACATCATCAACAACAGCACGAGGATGATACAACATCATCAACAACACGAGGCTAGATCAACAACATCATCAACACAAGGCTGACATAACAACATGATCATCATAGGGGAACCGAATGAGGCAGGTGCAACAACAACATTTTGTGGTACTCTCATAGACCTCCCTTACCGAAACTTCAGGATCTTCCCAAGAATCATAAGATTCCATAGCATGTAAAATCCTAACGGAGCTACCACGTGGTACTCTGACAGACCGTCCTTACCGGACCTTCGGGATCTACCCAGGAATTGAAATATTTTCTAGGATATAAAATACTAATGGAGCAACCACTACTAACCACAGCTAGCATATACATGCACAGGTACTCTGACAGACCATCCTTACCAGACCTTCGGGATCTTCCCAGGGATGATCAATCCCCCATGATATAAAATCCTAATGCAGCTACCCGTTGTTGGTCAGGATACCATAGTATAATCAACATCACTCCACCTTTCGAGGGAGGTCCTTTTGGAAAACACCAAGCATGTCTCGGAAGTGCTCAAACTTCACACGAGATAGAAGCTTGGTCAACACATCTGCAACCTGCTCATCTATGCAAACATATTGGAGCTTTATAGGTCCCCTTTGCACCATATCATGAATGTAGTGATATTGGATCTCTATGTGCTTCGACTTATCATGGAACACAGGGTTCTCTGTCATCTTTATGCAACTTTAGTTATCACATAGAATCACGGTGGCTTCCATCTCCAGATCGAATAGACCTGTCAACAACTTCTGAAGCCATATGGCTTCACAACTGGAGGAACATGGAGCAATTTATTCCACTTCTGTTGCTGAGAGAAATAATGGATTGCTTCTTTCTCTGCCATGAAATCATGGTTGACCCCAAACTAAAATAACATCCTGAAGTTTTATTTCTATCAAAAACACTTCCTTCCCAATTTGAATCAGTATAACCAACCAATCTAAATTCATGATCTCCAGTATAACAGAAACCAAAGTCAAATGTACCCTTAAGGTATATTATCACATTATTTGTAGCTACAAGGTTAACATGTTTGGGCTCTACCAGATATTGACTCAAGGTGTTCACAACAAAGCATATATCGGACCTGGTATTCGTCAGATACATCAACGAACCAATATTTGCCTATACAGAGTAGCATCAACCAATTCTGACAAAGTATCAACCAAGATCTTCAAATTTGTTTCCATGGGTGTGTTCATGGATTTACATTCCAACATATCAAACCTCTTCAAAATTTCAACTACATACTTCCCTTGGTTAAGGAAGATCTTCTTTGGGCTCTGCCAAACTTCAAGACCTAAGAAATAATGCATCAGGCCTAGGTCTTTCATCTCAAATTCTGCAGCGAGCTTCTTCTTACAATCTGTGATGAGCTTTTCTTCTCCATTTAAGAATAAGTCATCTACATACATCAGAAATATAACTGGCTCATCATTCATAACCTTGAAGTAAAGGTTAGAATCAACTTTACTCTTGGTAAATCCCAAGCTCGTCAGGAAAATGTCAATTCTACCATACCAAGCTCTAGGATATTGCTTCAACCTAAACAAATCCTTCTTCAACCTGCAGACATGAGTCTTTCTATCTTCAACTTCAAACCCTTGTGGTTGTTCTATATACACTTCTTTAATAACACCATTTAAGAAGGTTGTTTTCACATCCATCTAGTGTAACTTCCACTTCATCTTAGCTGCAAGAGCTATGATTGTTCTGATAGAAATGTATCTCACTACAGGAGCAAACGTCTCTTCATAATCAATGCCTTCCTTTTGATAAAATCCACGATATACAAACCTTGATTTATGTTTTTCCATACTTCTGTCTGCAACATGTTTATCTTTTATATCCATTTGGAAGATACCACATCTTTGTTCTTCGGTCTGGGAACTATTTCCCATACATCATTCTTTATAATGGATTGGTATTCTTTTGTCATGGCATCCACCCATTCTTTCTTCTGAATGGCTTCTTCAAAGAAAGTAGGTTCATTTTCTATGAGATCACACATCAAAGCCATATAACTTGAGAATGGCTTCGGTTTCTTGATTTGTCTCATGGTTCCTTCTAGGGCACCATACTTCTCTCCATATTGAATAAGTTCCCCTGCCCAAGTTGCTTTCTCTTGTGAGAGATCGTCATTTGGGGAGGTTCTTGATATTATGTTATATCGTGATCATATGGAATCTCATCATCAGGGGTATATGTAACTTCCCTCACTGGTTCTGCAACTCTGGAAGCTACAGGTTCTTCTTCATATAGTTCTTCAAGCTGACATCTCCTTGATTTATCGAGCATTTCATCTTCATCAAAGGTTACATATCTGTTGATATCAATATGATGGTAACCTGATATGTAAATTATGAAGGCCTTAGAGACCTCACAGTATATAACAAATATTCCCTTCTTTCCTGAGGGATCCAACTTAGTTCTCTTTTCTTTTGGAATGTGTACAAACACTGGACAATCAAATATATTGAGATTTCTTACTTCTGGCTTCTTTCTTGAGAACATTTCTTTAGGGGTTTTGAATCCAAGTGCACTATGGAATAATCTGTTTTGGACATAAATTGTTGTTCTTGCTGCTTCAGCCCATAAGTGCATTAAAAGATCTTTAGCGTGGATCATAGTCTTCATTGCTTCCATTATTGTTCTATACTTTATTTTTGCTACACCATTTTGCTGAGGATTATAGGGAGTGGTGAGCTCCCTCTTAATCCCGACATCTCTGCAAAAACTTACAAATTATTTTGAGGTGTATTCTCCTCCATTATCTAACCTGAGTATCTTGATTTTTCTTTCAAAGAGATTTTCTATCAAAGATTTGAATTCCTTGAATTTTTGAAATACTTCATCTTTTGATTTCAAGAAATAAACCCAAGTCTTGCGAGAATAATCATCAATAAATGGCACATAGTAAACATACCCACTAAGAGATATTTATGGCACTATACCACATACATCTAAGTGGATGAGCTCCAAGACTCCTTCTTTACTGTCGTTCTTCGGGAAAGGATTCTTTATGTTCTTTCCTTGTGCACATCCCTTGCACACATCTTCATGATCAAGCTTGAATTATGGTAGACCCGTAAATACCTTGCTTACATATGGTAAGGCTTTGTAGTTGATGTGAGCTAATCTTCTATGCCAAAGTTCACATGGACTCTTAGTGGAGTGAGTCAAGGCTGCATCTAAGTGACCTTTTAACTTATACAAGCCACCTTCTTCTATTCCAATAACAATTGCATCTTCTATGATTTTTCCTTTAGGCCACATAAGAACTTCACCATCTATGAATGCAACCCTGAAACCTTTCTTATCTAAATTTGAGGTAGAAAGAAAATTGTTTTTCAAACCTAGTACATATAGTACATCCTTCATTTTCATCGGGGTCCCTAAATCAAGTTTCTAGGTGGATTCTCCCACTCCTTTGATAGGGTACTAGTAATAATCTTCGAGTGTAACTTTCTGGGGAAACTTATTTTTTGTAAAGATATAGAGAATGTCTCTCTGACCCGTCATGTTCTTAGAGGCACCACTATCTATGAGCCAAGTATCCTCTCCAGGTGTCATAGATCCTGAGAGGGCGGAAAATAAGACATAATCTTCAATCTCTTCTTTGGACAACTTAGTGGGTGGCTCATCATCTTCGACTGCATGGGAATGATGTATTTTGTTATTTCTCTTCTTGTATTATTCTCTTCTGGTAGGATCATTCTTAGCAATGTGTCCCATCTTATCACAATGATAACATTGATAAGAGGAGAAATCTTTTTCTCTTCTTTGACCCTTTTGATATTTCTAGAATCTCCTTGGAGGATGAGATTCTTTATGAAAGTGGGTGAATCTCTTTGGGGAGTGAGATTCCTTATGGAAGTGGGTCTCCTTTTGGAAATAATACCTTTTCTTTCCTCCTTTATCATGAGAATATATGGATTGGTCTTCATCCCTTAATATTATTTCTTCTCAGTTGGCTACTCTTGCTTCTTCTTGAACACATTCTTCCCACAGACTGTCAAATTGTAGTTTCTCCTTTCTAGGACAAATAGTTTGGATGAAGGCATCCCAAGATCTTGTGAGACCATTAAGAGTTTTCATGATGAGTTCATATTCATCCAATTTGTCTCCAATTTATTCTATTTGTTCTTTGAAATGAGTAACCCTAGAGAAATAGTCTTGAATTGTTTCTCCTTTCTGCATCTTTGTATTCTTGAGTTGGGTTCTCAAGTTCATCTTCCGGTTAATGTTCTTTCCTTCATACATTTTGGTTATGGCATCAAACATTTATTTTGGAGTATTCTTGGAAGATACTTGAGGGATCAAGTGATCTTTAATGGAGTCTGCAATGATCCTTTTGACCCTAACCATATTCTTCTTATACTTTGCTTTAGCTACATCTTCTTCGGGTTTTGGTACATTTTATTTTATGAATTTTGCAAGTTCATTCTCTTCAAGAATGAGTTAAATCTTGTACTTCCAAGCACATAAGTTTTCCACACCTTCTAACTTTTCAACAATCTTAGTGCTTGCAAACATCTTGACCTGGAGCTGAGAAAATGACCAAAAATTGAAAGTGCTCAGAAATTGAATCTGATCTTACCAAGAGGTGTGTTGGGCTGAGGTGAGTATGTTGGAGCTATCAAATTTCAAAAATTTCAATTTTTACCCCTTGAAACTTGACCTGCGCAAATCGGGACTGGTACTTCTGGTACTGGTTCTAGTTTTTTGATTTTCTAGTACCAGTGAAAACTAGGGTTTGAATTTCTGGAGTCTCTAGCCACTGAAAAGGTGTGCTCAAGCTGCTAATGAGTTCTCTAGGCTAGGGTGCACTTCCCTAGATGGTTTTTAGTCATAAATCCCCTTCCAATAAAAAGCCCTAATTTTCTTGTACGACAACAGTGACATTTTTGGTTACCCAGTGAAAGGTGCTATACTTAGTTTAGCTCTAATACCATGTTAAATTTAGAGATGTTATTAAATTCATTTCAATTTACTAGACAATAATAGCATAAGCAAGATCACTGAGAGAAACACAATCACAAGGTACACAACATTTTATCCTGGGAAACCCTCATGGGGGAGAAAACCCAACAAAAACTTCCTTAATATAGATTGCCAATACAATTCCAAGATAAAGACAAAAACACTAAATATAATCCAACACTGAGCAATGCGCCTCTCTCTCCTTCTTCTTGCAATTGCAGCTACCTCCAAAAGATGTGCACTTGTTGAGTGAATGAGTGAGTGATAGAATGAGGTGCCATCCTCTCTTATTTATACTAGTTGATTGGCGCTAGGGTTATGTCTCTTCACCAAGCACGACCAACTTCTTCAACTAGTGGTTAAAACCACTTTAATTAGCCCTAGAGGTCAACTTTACAAACACCGTATAACTATGGTTTGACCAATCCATAAAATGGGATTCGGTCATATACAAAGCTCGACATGATCAATCCACAAAAGGGGATTTGATCTATATAAAAATAACTCAATTATAATTAGAATATTCTTCGTAGTTACAATATTTCAAAAATATAAGCATACACACCAATGTCGTTTAAGGAATTGCATCGCAATAAATTTTAAAAACAAAGCAATGAGTCCTTTGGAACGCCCCACAACCAGTGTGTCCTTGGTTTATCCCCACAACATTAAGTTCCATTTAATTAAGTGCATTGTTAAATTTACAATCCATAAAATTTAACATAGCGGTGCAACCATTTTAACCAAATGTGTCGGTGCTATTAACAAAACCACACCAAGGTAGATATTGACCAACTTGGCATAGCAGGGTGTCTCATTGGATTCCCCATGACCAGTTCTCTATGCTTCACAACACACCATTGAACAAAACGTTGGTGCTCCAATATCATGGTAGAGCCGGTGTGTTAATAGTAACAAATCGCACCGCTTAAGTTGCAATAAAGCAATTTAACTTAGTGGTGCCCATAGTTCCAACAAACTCACTCGTGCTATAAAGAGTGTGACACCGAGATGAATATTTAATAATATATTAGTGTGGTGTGTCTTACTTGACGCCCTGCTAAAATATGTGGTGATGCGACAATAAGCATGGAGCACCAAAGTGTAAACTTTAACAATACACACCGTGAACGTTTTGAAAAATAAACATAGCGATGCATCTTCTATGAGGCCCCGTCTCCAGTGCGTTATGAAAGATAATGCACCTTTAAACAACATGTCAGTGCTTTGGTAGAATTGGTGCACTGGTGCTTTTAGTTTAACAAAACACATTGATAATTTTGTGCTCCATAAATTTTACTGCAATGGTGTGTCTTTATTAACTAAATGAACCAATGCGGTTAAGAGATCCGCACCGAGAAAATATTGAATAATTCGGCATGTTGAGGCGTTTCATTGGACGCCCCATTATTGGTTCTCTATAAAATACAACGTACCCAAAAATGTAATTTCGGTGCTAAAATAACACGGTAGCACACATCGCATCATTGAAGTTGAAATAAAACAATTTAACCTAGTGGTGCCTTTAGGTACAACAAATGCATAAGTGTTGTAAAGAGCATGACACCGGGCCATATATTTCACAATTTAATGGTGTGGTGTGTCTTATGGGACGCACCACTAAAATATGTGGTGGTGCGACAAGAAACGTGGTGCAACAGTGCATGTTAGTAATAGAACCACATGACAGTGATGTTTGTCTGATATAGAGCATCGTTGGTTGTGTGTATGTATGTTTTAGGCGCACCAATTACTTTTCTACATTTTTTTGAAAACAAAAATTAATTTTAAAATTTTCTAAATACAATTTATTTATATATGTGTGTTTTTTATAATTTCAATTTATTTTTTCTATATATGTGTGCCTAACAATATTTATATGTGAATTAGAGATGAAGACAACAAAAGGAGGAGCAACAACAACAACAACAATGGCAAGCCGAAACATACACATATGTACATGAGTGGGAGGTCAAGGAGAGGGAGACAAAGTTGTTCCCTCACCCTATTTCACAGTAGACACATGCCCTTTTGATGGATATTGGCCTCCTCAATTTTTATGAGGAGGGTACATCCCTTAGAGGGAACTCTTTGTTTTTATAGTTGTCGATATGTCATTGGGATCATGGTCGACATGCATTTAGGGTCAGTCATGATCTGTGGTATCAACCCATGGAGGAGGATGTTTATTTGATCACTGATTTTTCTAGGAGGGGGGAGGCTTGGCCCCAGTTCCCTGATCTACTACCTAGTATTGTAGGAGAGACCCAACTGGCATATGTGTCGAGATATTTCCATCCAGAAGTTATTTCCTCTTCATAATATAGGCCCATGGTGATATGTTGCAAATACGTTCATTTCATAGATCAGAGGAGGTTAGGTGTATATATCTTATTATATCGACATTTCCACACACTAACTCTAATGGGAAGTTCATTATTTTCCCTGTGTTTCATTAGGTATATATCTTAGTGCAAAGGCCCCAGATGATTAGGTAGTCAAAAAAAAAATTAAGATAGTTTTTTTTTGCATATGATCACTATTGTGCCATTTTAAATGGGACGAGATTCTTCCCATTTGTGTTAGAGTTATTTACATTATTTTTTGAGAGGGTTCATGCCACTTGACCAGTAATACCCTGCTTTCCTACTAGGCATATTATTGATGTGCATATGTGCATGTGGGGGTAGTCGTTTCCCAAGAGGGACCATCTTGACTTTCCCTATACTCTGGTTGGTAGGGATGTATGTGATTTTTTGGCTAGAGAGAACGATCATGTCCTCGATATTGTACAGTACCTATACATGGGGATGGGTTGAAGAGGAAGTCCAAACATCCTATTTACAAGAACTAAGCCTCCATATCAGAGAGGTAATATTATCGTTATGTTTTGATAAATC